>OY804607.1:1800000-2109232 GCA_963680895.1 Fragum sueziense | reverse complement strand
ACGAAATTTCAGGCTCCAACCTCGCCTAGGACCGAGATGGCAGCCACTTAAAGCTCGAATAGAGCTCAGAATTCATGGCCCGAAAAAACCGCCGTAACTTTTTTCACGGGGGAGATACGCCAATTCCGACTTCAAATTCGGACTCAGCGACCCCGAATTCACAAAGGAGGTGTGAAAAAAGGGTACCTTAGATTTTGGCCAAAATTGGCAAAAACGCCTGATGTATAGCCCAGGGGTTTTTTCGGGCGAAAAAACTTTTTGTCTCGGATTTCCTTCAAATTTTCACAGCTTGTAGCCCTTGGCACTGGGAATGCGCACACGAAATTTCAGGCTCCAACCTCGCCTAGGACCGAGATGGCAGCACTTAAAGCTCGAATAGAGCTCAGAATTCATGGCCCGAAAAAACCGCCGTAACTTTTTTCACGGGGGAGATACGCCAATTCCGACTTCAAATTCGGACTCAGCGACCCCGAATTCACAAAGGAGGTGTGAAAAAAGGGTACCTTAGATTTTGGCCAAAATTGGCAAAAACGCCTGATGTATAGCCCAGGGGTTTTTTCGGGCGAAAAAACTTTTTGTCTCGGATTTCCTTCAAATTTTCACAGCTTGTAGCCCTTGGCACTGGGAATGCGCACACGAAATTTCAGGCTCCAACCTCGCCTAGGACCGAGATGGCAGCCACTTAAAGACTCGAATAGAGCTCAGAATTCATGGCCCGAAAAAACCGCCGTAACTTTTTTCACGGGGGAGATACGCCAATTCCGACTTCAAATTCGGACTCAGCGACCCCGAATTCACAAAGGAGGTGTGAAAAAAGGGTACCTTAGATTTTGGCCAAAATTGGCAAAAACGCCTGATGTATAGCCCAGGGGTTTTTTCGGGCGAAAAAACTTTTTGTCTCGGATTTCCTTCAAATTTTCACAGCTTGTAGCCCTTGGCACTGGGAATGCGCACACGAAATTTCAGGCTCCAACCTCGCCTAGGACCGAGATGGCAGCCACTTAAAGCTCGAATAGAGCTCAGAATTCATGGCCCGAAAAAACCGCCGTAACTTTTTCACGGGGGAGATACGCCAATTCCGACTTCAAATTCGGACTCAGCGACCCCGAATTCACAAAGGAGGTGTGAAAAAAGGGTACCTTAGATTTTGGCCAAAATTGGCAAAAACGCCTGATGTATAGCCCAGGGGTTTTTTCGGGCGAAAAAACTTTTTGTCTCGGATTTCCTTCAAATTTTCACAGCTTGTAGCCCTTGGCACTGGGAATGCGCACACGAAATTTCAGGCTCCAACCTCGCCTAGGACCGAGATGGCAGCCACTTAAAGCTCGAATAGAGCTCAGAATTCATGGCCCGAAAAAACCGCCGTAACTTTTTTCACGGGGGAGATACGCCAATTCCGACTTCAAATTCGGACTCAGCGACCCCGAATTCACAAAGGAGGTGTGAAAAAAGGGTACCTTAGATTTTGGCCAAAATTGGCAAAAACGCCTGATGTATAGCCCAGGGGTTTTTTCGGGCGAAAAAACTTTTTGTCTCGGATTTCCTTCAAATTTTCACAGCTTGTAGCCCTTGGCACTGGGAATGCGCACACGAAATTTCAGGCTCCAACCTCGCCTAGGACCGAGATGGCAGCCACTTAAAGCTCGAATAGAGCTCAGAATTCATGGCCCGAAAAAACCGCCGTAACTTTTTTCACGGGGGAGATACGCCAATTCCGACTTCAAATTCGGACTCAGCGACCCCGAATTCACAAAGGAGGTGTGAAAAAAGGGTACCTTAGATTTTGGCCAAAATTGGCAAAAACGCCTGATGTATAGCCCAGGGGTTTTTTCGGGCGAAAAAACTTTTTGTCTCGGATTTCCTTCAAATTTTCACAGCTTGTAGCCCTTGGCACTGGGAATGCGCACACGAAATTTCAGGCTCCAACCTCGCCTAGGACCGAGATGGCAGCCACTTAAAGCTCGAATAGAGCTCAGAATTCATGGCCCGAAAAAACCGCCGTAACTTTTTCACGGGGGAGATACGCCAATTCCGACTTCAAATTCGGACTCAGCGACCCCGAATTCACAAAGGAGGTGTGAAAAAAGGGTACCTTAGATTTTGGCCAAAATTGGCAAAAACGCCTGATGTATAGCCCAGGGGTTTTTTCGGGCGAAAAAACTTTTTGTCTCGGATTTCCTTCAAATTTTCACAGCTTGTAGCCCTTGGCACTGGGAATGCGCACACGAAATTTCAGGCTCCAACCTCGCCTAGGACCGAGATGGCAGCCACTTAAAGCTCGAATAGAGCTCAGAATTCATGGCCCGAAAAAACCGCCGTAACTTTTTTCACGGGGAAGATACGCCAATTCCGACTTCAAATTCGGACTCAGCGACCCCGAATTCACAAAGGAGGTGTGAAAAAAGGGTACCTTAGATTTTGGCCAAAATTGGCAAAAACGCCTGATGTATAGCCCAGGGGTTTTTTCGGGGCGAAAAAACTTTTTGTCTCGGATTTCCTTCAAATTTTCACAGCTTGTAGCCCTTGGCACTGGGAATGCGCACACGAAATTTCAGGCTCCAACCTCGCCTAGGACCGAGATGGCAGCCACTTAAAGCTCGAATAGAGCTCAGAATTCATGGCCCGAAAAAACCGCCGTAACTTTTTTCACGGGGGAGATACGCCAATTCCGACTTCAAATTCGGACTCAGCGACCCCGAATTCACAAAGGAGGTGTGAAAAAAGGGTACCTTAGATTTTGGCCAAAATTGGCAAAAACGCCTGATGTATAGCCCAGGGGTTTTTTCGGGCGAAAAAACTTTTTGTCTCGGATTTCCTTCAAATTTTCACAGCTTGTAGCCCTTGGCACTGGGAATGCGCACACGAAATTTCAGGCTCCAACCTCGCCTAGGACCGAGATGGCAGCCACTTAAAGCTCGAATAGAGCTCAGAATTCATGGCCCGAAAAAAACCGCCGTAACTTTTTTCACGGGGGAGATACGCCAATTCCGACTTCAAATTCGGACTCAGCGACCCCGAATTCACAAAGGGAGGTGTGAAAAAAGGGTACCTTAGATTTTGGCCAAAATTGGCAAAAACGCCTGATGTATAGCCCAGGGGTTTTTTCGGGCGAAAAACTTTTTGTCTCGGATTTCCTTCAAATTTTCACAGCTTGTAGCCCCTTGGCACTGGGAATGCGCACACGAAATTTCAGGCTCCAACCTCGCCTAGGACCGAGATGGCAGCCACTTAAAGCTCGAATAGAGCTCAGAATTCATGGCCCGAAAAAACCGCCGTAACTTTTTTCACGGGGGAGATACGCCAATTCCGACTTCAAATTCGGACTCAGCGACCCCGAATTCACAAAGGAGGTGTGAAAAAAGGGTACCTTAGATTTTGGCCAAAATTGGCAAAAACGCCTGATGTATAGCCCAGGGGTTTTTTTCGGGCGAAAAAACTTTTTGTCTCGGATTTCCTTCAAATTTTCACAGCTTGTAGCCCTTGGCACTGGGAATGCGCACACGAAATTTCAGGCTCCAACCTCGCCTAGGACCGAGATGGCAGCCACTTAAAGCTCGAATAGAGCTCAGAATTCATGGCCCGAAAAAACCGCCGTAACTTTTTTCACGGGGGAGATACGCCAATTCCGACTTCAAATTCGGACTCAGCGACCCCGAATTCACAAAGGAGGTGTGAAAAAAGGGTACCTTAGATTTTGGCCAAAATTGGCAAAAACGCCTGATGTATAGCCCAGGGGTTTTTTCGGGCGAAAAAACTTTTTGTCTCGGATTTCCTTCAAATTTTCACAGCTTGTAGCCCTTGGCACTGGGAATGCGCACACGAAATTTCAGGCTCCAACCTCGCCTAGGACCGAGATGGCAGCCACTTAAAGCTCGAATAGAGCTCAGAATTCATGGCCCGAAAAAACCGCCGTAACTTTTTTCACGGGGGAGATACGCCAATTCCGACTTCAAATTCGGACTCAGCGACCCCGAATTCACAAAGGAGGTGTGAAAAAAGGGTACCTTAGATTTTGGCCAAAATTGGCAAAAACGCCTGATGTATAGCCCAGGGGTTTTTTCGGGCGAAAAAACTTTTTGTCTCGGATTTCCTTCAAATTTTCACAGCTTGTAGCCCTTGGCACTGGGAATGCGCACACGAAATTTCAGGCTCCAACCTCGCCTAGGACCGAGATGGCAGCCACTTAAAGCTCGAATAGAGCTCAGAATTCATGGCCCGAAAAAACCGCCGTAACTTTTTTCACGGGGGAGATACGCCAATTCCGACTTCAAATTCGGACTCAGCGACCCCGAATTCACAAAGGAGGTGTGAAAAAAGGGTACCTTAGATTTTGGCCAAAATTGGCAAAAACGCCTGATGTATAGCCCAGGGGTTTTTTCGGGCGAAAAAACTTTTTGTCTCGGATTCCTTCAAATTTTCACAGCTTGTAGCCCTTGGCACTGGGAATGCGCACACGAAATTTCAGGCTCCAACCTCGCCTAGGACCGAGATGGCAGCCACTTAAAGCTCGAATAGAGCTCAGAATTCATGGCCCGAAAAAACCGCCGTAACTTTTTTCACGGGGGAGATACGCCAATTCCGACTTCAAATTCGGACTCAGCGACCCCGAATTCACAAAGGAGGTGTGAAAAAAGGGTACCTTAGATTTTGGCCAAAATTGGCAAAACGCCTGATGTATAGCCCAGGGGTTTTTTCGGGCGAAAAAACTTTTTGTCTCGGATTTCCTTCAAATTTTCACAGCTTGTAGCCCTTGGCACTGGGAATGCGCACACGAAATTTCAGGCTCCAACCTCGCCTAGGACCGAGATGGCAGCCACTTAAAGCTCGAATAGAGCTCAGAATTCATGGCCCGAAAAAACCGCCGTAACTTTTTCACGGGGGAGATACGCCAATTCCGACTTCAAATTCGGACTCAGCGACCCCGAATTCACAAAGGAGGTGTGAAAAAAGGGTACCTTAGATTTTGGCCAAAATTGGCAAAAACGCCTGATGTATAGCCCAGGGGTTTTTTCGGGCGAAAAAACTTTTTGTCTCGGATTTCCTTCAAATTTTCACAGCTTGTAGCCCTTGGCACTGGGAATGCGCACACGAAATTTCAGGCTCCAACCTCGCCTAGGACCGAGATGGCAGCCACTTAAAGCTCGAATAGAGCTCAGAATTCATGGCCCGAAAAAACCGCCGTAACTTTTTTCACGGGGGAGATACGCCAATTCCGACTTCAAATTCGGACTCAGCGACCCCGAATTCACAAAGGAGGTGTGAAAAAAGGGTACCTTAGATTTTGGCCAAAATTGGCAAAAACGCCTGATGTATAGCCCAGGGGTTTTTTCGGGCGAAAAAACTTTTTGTCTCGGATTTCCTTCAAATTTTCACAGCTTGTAGCCCTTGGCACTGGGAATGCGCACACGAAATTTCAGGCTCCAACCTCGCCTAGGACCGAGATGGCAGCCACTTAAAGCTCGAATAGAGCTCAGAATTCATGGCCCGAAAAAACCGCCGTAACTTTTTTCACGGGGGAGATACGCCAATTCCGACTTCAAATTCGGACTCAGCGACCCCGAATTCACAAAGGAGGTGTGAAAAAAGGGTACCTTAGATTTTGGCCAAAATTGGCAAAAACGCCTGATGTATAGCCCAGGGGTTTTTTCGGGCGAAAAAACTTTTTGTCTCGGATTTCCTTCAAATTTTCACAGCTTGTAGCCCTTGGCACTGGGAATGCGCACACGAAATTTCAGGCTCCAACCTCGCCTAGGACCGAGATGGCAGCCACTTAAAGCTCGAATAGAGCTCAGAATTCATGGCCCGAAAAAACCGCCGTAACTTTTTTCACGGGGGAGATACGCCAATTCCGACTTCAAATTCGGACTCAGCGACCCCGAATTCACAAAGGAGGTGTGAAAAAAGGGTACCTTAGATTTTGGCCAAAATTGGCAAAAACGCCTGATGTATAGCCCAGGGGTTTTTTCGGGCGAAAAAACTTTTTGTCTCGGATTTCCTTCAAATTTTCACAGCTTGTAGCCCTTGGCACTGGGAATGCGCACACGAAATTTCAGGCTCCAACCTCGCCTAGGACCGAGATGGCAGCCACTTAAAGCTCGAATAGAGCTCAGAATTCATGGCCCGAAAAAACCGCCGTAACTTTTTTCACGGGGGAGATACGCCAATTCCGACTTCAAATTCGGACTCAGCGACCCCGAATTCACAAAGGAGGTGTGAAAAAAGGGTACCTTAGATTTTGGCCAAAATTGGCAAAAACGCCTGATGTATAGCCCAGGGGTTTTTTCGGGCGAAAAAACTTTTTGTCTCGGATTTCCTTCAAATTTTCACAGCTTGTAGCCCTTGGCACTGGGAATGCGCACACGAAATTTCAGGCTCCAACCTCGCCTAGGACCGAGATGGCAGCCACTTAAAGCTCGAATAGAGCTCAGAATTCATGGCCCGAAAAAACCGCCGTAACTTTTTTCACGGGGGAGATACGCCAATTCCGACTTCAAATTCGGACTCAGCGACCCCGAATTCACAAAGGAGGTGTGAAAAAAGGGTACCTTAGATTTTGGCCAAAATTGGCAAAAACGCCTGATGTATAGCCCAGGGGTTTTTTTCGGGCGAAAAAACTTTTTGTCTCGGATTTCCTTCAAATTTTCACAGCTTGTAGCCCTTGGCACTGGGAATGCGCACACGAAATTTCAGGCTCCAACCTCGCCTAGGACCGAGATGGCAGCCACTTAAAGCTCGAATAGAGCTCAGAATTCATGGCCCGAAAAAACCGCCGTAACTTTTTTCACGGGGGAGATACGCCAATTCCGACTTCAAATTCGGACTCAGCGACCCCGAATTCACAAAGGAGGTGTGAAAAAAGGGTACCTTAGATTTTGGCCAAAATTGGCAAAAACGCCTGATGTATAGCCCAGGGGTTTTTTCGGGCGAAAAAACTTTTTGTCTCGGATTTCCTTCAAATTTTCACAGCTTGTAGCCCTTGGCACTGGGAATGCGCACACGAAATTTCAGGCTCCAACCTCGCCTAGGACCGAGATGGCAGCCACTTAAAGCTCGAATAGAGCTCAGAATTCATGGCCCGAAAAAACCGCCGTAACTTTTTTCACGGGGGAGATACGCCAATTCCGACTTCAAATTCGGACTCAGCGACCCCGAATTCACAAAGGAGGTGTGAAAAAAGGGTACCTTAGATTTTGGCCAAAATTGGCAAAAACGCCTGATGTATAGCCCAGGGGTTTTTTCGGGCGAAAAAACTTTTTGTCTCGGATTTCCTTCAAATTTTCACAGCTTGTAGCCCTTGGCACTGGGAATGCGCACACGAAATTTCAGGCTCCAACCTCGCCTAGGACCGAGATGGCAGCCACTTAAAGCTCGAATAGAGCTCAGAATTCATGGCCCGAAAAAACCGCCGTAACTTTTTTCACGGGGGAGATACGCCAATTCCGACTTCAAATTCGGACTCAGCGACCCCGAATTCACAAAGGAGGTGTGAAAAAAGGGTACCTTAGATTTTGGCCAAAATTGGCAAAAACGCCTGATGTATAGCCCAGGGGTTTTTTCGGGCGAAAAAACTTTTTGTCTCGGATTTCCTTCAAATTTTCACAGCTTGTAGCCCTTGGCACTGGGAATGCGCACACGAAATTTCAGGCTCCAACCTCGCCTAGGACCGAGATGGCAGCCACTTAAAGCTCGAATAGAGCTCAGAATTCATGGCCCGAAAAAACCGCCGTAACTTTTTTCACGGGGGAGATACGCCAATTCCGACTTCAAATTCGGACTCAGCGACCCCGAATTCACAAAGGAGGTGTGAAAAAAGGGTACCTTAGATTTTGGCCAAAATTGGCAAAAACGCCTGATGTATAGCCCAGGGGTTTTTTCGGGCGAAAAAACTTTTTGTCTCGGATTTCCTTCAAATTTTCACAGCTTGTAGCCCTTGGCACTGGGAATGCGCACACGAAATTTCAGGCTCCAACCTCGCCTAGGACCGAGATGGCAGCCACTTAAAGCTCGAATAGAGCTCAGAATTCATGGCCCGAAAAAACCGCCGTAACTTTTTTCACGGGGGAGATACGCCAATTCCGACTTCAAATTCGGACTCAGCGACCCCGAATTCACAAAGGAGGTGTGAAAAAAGGGTACCTTAGATTTTGGCCAAAATTGGCAAAAACGCCTGATGTATAGCCCAGGGGTTTTTTCGGGCGAAAAAACTTTTTGTCTCGGATTTCCTTCAAATTTTCACAGCTTGTAGCCCTTGGCACTGGGAATGCGCACACGAAATTTCAGGCTCCAACCTCGCCTAGGACCGAGATGGCAGCCACTTAAAGCTCGAATAGAGCTCAGAATTCATGGCCCGAAAAAACCGCCGTAACTTTTTTCACGGGGGAGATACGCCAATTCCGACTTCAAATTCGGACTCAGCGACCCCGAATTCACAAAGGAGGTGTGAAAAAAGGGTACCTTAGATTTTGGCCAAAATTGGCAAAAACGCCTGATGTATAGCCCAGGGGTTTTTTCGGGCGAAAAAACTTTTTGTCTCGGATTTCCTTCAAATTTTCACAGCTTGTAGCCCTTGGCACTGGGAATGCGCACACGAAATTTCAGGCTCCAACCTCGCCTAGGACCGAGATGGCAGCCACTTAAAGCTCGAATAGAGCTCAGAATTCATGGCCCGAAAAAACCGCCGTAACTTTTTTCACGGGGGAGATACGCCAATTCCGACTTCAAATTCGGACTCAGCGACCCCGAATTCACAAAGGAGGTGTGAAAAAAGGGTACCTTAGATTTTGGCCAAAATTGGCAAAAACGCCTGATGTATAGCCCAGGGGTTTTTTCGGGCGAAAAAACTTTTTGTCTCGGATTTCCTTCAAATTTTCACAGCTTGTAGCCCTTGGCACTGGGAATGCGCACACGAAATTTCAGGCTCCAACCTCGCCTAGGACCGAGATGGCAGCCACTTAAAGCTCGAATAGAGCTCAGAATTCATGGCCCGAAAAAACCGCCGTAACTTTTTTCACGGGGGAGATACGCCAATTCCGACTTCAAATTCGGACTCAGCGACCCCGAATTCACAAAGGAGGTGTGAAAAAAGGGTACCTTAGATTTTGGCCAAAATTGGCAAAAACGCCTGATGTATAGCCCAGGGGTTTTTTCGGGCGAAAAAACTTTTTGTCTCGGATTTCCTTCAAATTTTCACAGCTTGTAGCCCTTGGCACTGGGAATGCGCACACGAAATTTCAGGCTCCAACCTCGCCTAGGACCGAGATGGCAGCCACTTAAAGCTCGAATAGAGCTCAGAATTCATGGCCCGAAAAAACCGCCGTAACTTTTTTCACGGGGGAGATACGCCAATTCCGACTTCAAATTCGGACTCAGCGACCCCGAATTCACAAAGGAGGTGTGAAAAAAGGGTACCTTAGATTTTGGCCAAAATTGGCAAAAACGCCTGATGTATAGCCCAGGGGTTTTTTCGGGCGAAAAAACTTTTTGTCTCGGATTTCCTTCAAATTTTCACAGCTTGTAGCCCTTGGCACTGGGAATGCGCACACGAAATTTCAGGCTCCAACCTCGCCTAGGACCGAGATGGCAGCCACTTAAAGCTCGAATAGAGCTCAGAATTCATGGCCCGAAAAAACCGCCGTAACTTTTTTCACGGGGGAGATACGCCAATTCCGACTTCAAATTCGGACTCAGCGACCCCGAATTCACAAAGGAGGTGTGAAAAAAGGGTACCTTAGATTTTGGCCAAAATTGGCAAAAACGCCTGATGTATAGCCCAGGGGTTTTTTCGGGCGAAAAAACTTTTTGTCTCGGATTTCCTTCAAATTTTCACAGCTTGTAGCCCTTGGCACTGGGAATGCGCACACGAAATTTCAGGCTCCAACCTCGCCTAGGACCGAGATGGCAGCCACTTAAAGCTCGAATAGAGCTCAGAATTCATGGCCCGAAAAAACCGCCGTAACTTTTTTCACGGGGGAGATACGCCAATTCCGACTTCAAATTCGGACTCAGCGACCCCGAATTCACAAAGGAGGTGTGAAAAAAGGGTACCTTAGATTTTGGCCAAAATTGGCAAAAACGCCTGATGTATAGCCCAGGGGTTTTTTCGGGCGAAAAAACTTTTTGTCTCGGATTTCCTTCAAATTTTCACAGCTTGTAGCCCTTGGCACTGGGAATGCGCACACGAAATTTCAGGCTCCAACCTCGCCTAGGACCGAGATGGCAGCCACTTAAAGCTCGAATAGAGCTCAGAATTCATGGCCCGAAAAAACCGCCGTAACTTTTTTCACGGGGGAGATACGCCAATTCCGACTTCAAATTCGGACTCAGCGACCCCGAATTCACAAAGGAGGTGTGAAAAAAGGGTACCTTAGATTTTGGCCAAAATTGGCAAAAACGCCTGATGTATAGCCCAGGGGTTTTTTCGGGCGAAAAAACTTTTTGTCTCGGATTTCCTTCAAATTTTCACAGCTTGTAGCCCTTGGCACTGGGAATGCGCACACGAAATTTCAGGCTCCAACCTCGCCTAGGACCGAGATGGCAGCCACTTAAAGCTCGAATAGAGCTCAGAATTCATGGCCCGAAAAAACCGCCGTAACTTTTTTCACGGGGGAGATACGCCAATTCCGACTTCAAATTCGGACTCAGCGACCCCGAATTCACAAAGGAGGTGTGAAAAAAGGGTACCTTAGATTTTGGCCAAAATTGGCAAAAACGCCTGATGTATAGCCCAGGGGTTTTTTCGGGCGAAAAAACTTTTTGTCTCGGATTTCCTTCAAATTTTCACAGCTTGTAGCCCTTGGCACTGGGAATGCGCACACGAAATTTCAGGCTCCAACCTCGCCTAGGACCGAGATGGCAGCCACTTAAAGCTCGAATAGAGCTCAGAATTCATGGCCCGAAAAAACCGCCGTAACTTTTTTCACGGGGGAGATACGCCAATTCCGACTTCAAATTCGGACTCAGCGACCCCGAATTCACAAAGGAGGTGTGAAAAAAGGGTACCTTAGATTTTGGCCAAAATTGGCAAAAACGCCTGATGTATAGCCCAGGGGTTTTTTCGGGCGAAAAAACTTTTTGTCTCGGATTTCCTTCAAATTTTCACAGCTTGTAGCCCTTGGCACTGGGAATGCGCACACGAAATTTCAGGCTCCAACCTCGCCTAGGACCGAGATGGCAGCCACTTAAAGCTCGAATAGAGCTCAGAATTCATGGCCCGAAAAAACCGCCGTAACTTTTTTCACGGGGGAGATACGCCAATTCCGACTTCAAATTCGGACTCAGCGACCCCGAATTCACAAAGGAGGTGTGAAAAAAGGGTACCTTAGATTTTGGCCAAAATTGGCAAAAACGCCTGATGTATAGCCCAGGGGTTTTTTCGGGCGAAAAAACTTTTTGTCTCGGATTTCCTTCAAATTTTCACAGCTTGTAGCCCTTGGCACTGGGAATGCGCACACGAAATTTCAGGCTCCAACCTCGCCTAGGACCGAGATGGCAGCCACTTAAAGCTCGAATAGAGCTCAGAATTCATGGCCCGAAAAAACCGCCGTAACTTTTTTCACGGGGGAGATACGCCAATTCCGACTTCAAATTCGGACTCAGCGACCCCGAATTCACAAAGGAGGTGTGAAAAAAGGGTACCTTAGATTTTGGCCAAAATTGGCAAAAACGCCTGATGTATAGCCCAGGGGTTTTTTCGGGCGAAAAAACTTTTTGTCTCGGATTTCCTTCAAATTTTCACAGCTTGTAGCCCTTGGCACTGGGAATGCGCACACGAAATTTCAGGCTCCAACCTCGCCTAGGACCGAGATGGCAGCCACTTAAAGCTCGAATAGAGCTCAGAATTCATGGCCCGAAAAAACCGCCGTAACTTTTTTCACGGGGGAGATACGCCAATTCCGACTTCAAATTCGGACTCAGCGACCCCGAATTCACAAAGGAGGTGTGAAAAAAGGGTACCTTAGATTTTGGCCAAAATTGGCAAAAACGCCTGATGTATAGCCCAGGGGTTTTTTCGGGCGAAAAAACTTTTTGTCTCGGATTTCCTTCAAATTTTCACAGCTTGTAGCCCTTGGCACTGGGAATGCGCACACGAAATTTCAGGCTCCAACCTCGCCTAGGACCGAGATGGCAGCCACTTAAAGCTCGAATAGAGCTCAGAATTCATGGCCCGAAAAAACCGCCGTAACTTTTTTCACGGGGGAGATACGCCAATTCCGACTTCAAATTCGGACTCAGCGACCCCGAATTCACAAAGGAGGTGTGAAAAAAGGGTACCTTAGATTTTGGCCAAAATTGGCAAAAACGCCTGATGTATAGCCCAGGGGTTTTTTCGGGCGAAAAAACTTTTTGTCTCGGATTTCCTTCAAATTTTCACAGCTTGTAGCCCTTGGCACTGGGAATGCGCACACGAAATTTCAGGCTCCAACCTCGCCTAGGACCGAGATGGCAGCCACTTAAAGCTCGAATAGAGCTCAGAATTCATGGCCCGAAAAAACCGCCGTAACTTTTTTCACGGGGGAGATACGCCAATTCCGACTTCAAATTCGGACTCAGCGACCCCGAATTCACAAAGGAGGTGTGAAAAAAGGGTACCTTAGATTTTGGCCAAAATTGGCAAAAACGCCTGATGTATAGCCCAGGGGTTTTTTCGGGCGAAAAAACTTTTTGTCTCGGATTTCCTTCAAATTTTCACAGCTTGTAGCCCTTGGCACTGGGAATGCGCACACGAAATTTCAGGCTCCAACCTCGCCTAGGACCGAGATGGCAGCCACTTAAAGCTCGAATAGAGCTCAGAATTCATGGCCCGAAAAAACCGCCGTAACTTTTTTCACGGGGGAGATACGCCAATTCCGACTTCAAATTCGGACTCAGCGACCCCGAATTCACAAAGGAGGTGTGAAAAAAGGGTACCTTAGATTTTGGCCAAAATTGGCAAAAACGCCTGATGTATAGCCCAGGGGTTTTTTCGGGCGAAAAAACTTTTTGTCTCGGATTTCCTTCAAATTTTCACAGCTTGTAGCCCTTGGCACTGGGAATGCGCACACGAAATTTCAGGCTCCAACCTCGCCTAGGACCGAGATGGCAGCCACTTAAAGCTCGAATAGAGCTCAGAATTCATGGCCCGAAAAAACCGCCGTAACTTTTTTCACGGGGGAGATACGCCAATTCCGACTTCAAATTCGGACTCAGCGACCCCGAATTCACAAAGGAGGTGTGAAAAAAGGGTACCTTAGATTTTGGCCAAAATTGGCAAAAACGCCTGATGTATAGCCCAGGGGTTTTTTCGGGCGAAAAAACTTTTTGTCTCGGATTTCCTTCAAATTTTCACAGCTTGTAGCCCTTGGCACTGGGAATGCGCACACGAAATTTCAGGCTCCAACCTCGCCTAGGACCGAGATGGCAGCCACTTAAAGCTCGAATAGAGCTCAGAATTCATGGCCCGAAAAAACCGCCGTAACTTTTTTCACGGGGGAGATACGCCAATTCCGACTTCAAATTCGGACTCAGCGACCCCGAATTCACAAAGGAGGTGTGAAAAAAGGGTACCTTAGATTTTGGCCAAAATTGGCAAAAACGCCTGATGTATAGCCCAGGGGTTTTTTCGGGCGAAAAAACTTTTTGTCTCGGATTTCCTTCAAATTTTCACAGCTTGTAGCCCTTGGCACTGGGAATGCGCACACGAAATTTCAGGCTCCAACCTCGCCTAGGACCGAGATGGCAGCCACTTAAAGCTCGAATAGAGCTCAGAATTCATGGCCCGAAAAAACCGCCGTAACTTTTTTCACGGGGGAGATACGCCAATTCCGACTTCAAATTCGGACTCAGCGACCCCGAATTCACAAAGGAGGTGTGAAAAAAGGGTACCTTAGATTTTGGCCAAAATTGGCAAAAACGCCTGATGTATAGCCCAGGGGTTTTTTCGGGCGAAAAAACTTTTTGTCTCGGATTTCCTTCAAATTTTCACAGCTTGTAGCCCTTGGCACTGGGAATGCGCACACGAAATTTCAGGCTCCAACCTCGCCTAGGACCGAGATGGCAGCCACTTAAAGCTCGAATAGAGCTCAGAATTCATGGCCCGAAAAAACCGCCGTAACTTTTTTCACGGGGGAGATACGCCAATTCCGACTTCAAATTCGGACTCAGCGACCCCGAATTCACAAAGGAGGTGTGAAAAAAGGGTACCTTAGATTTTGGCCAAAATTGGCAAAAACGCCTGATGTATAGCCCAGGGGTTTTTTCGGGCGAAAAAACTTTTTGTCTCGGATTTCCTTCAAATTTTCACAGCTTGTAGCCCTTGGCACTGGGAATGCGCACACGAAATTTCAGGCTCCAACCTCGCCTAGGACCGAGATGGCAGCCACTTAAAGCTCGAATAGAGCTCAGAATTCATGGCCCGAAAAAACCGCCGTAACTTTTTTCACGGGGGAGATACGCCAATTCCGACTTCAAATTCGGACTCAGCGACCCCGAAAAAGGGTAGTGAGAGAGAGAAAACAACCGACATTACGAAAATTTAAAAGTCTACAGCATCCGGCAGAGCCAGGCGGTCACCCATTCAAGCACTAACCATAATCAACGTTGCTTACCTTAGACATTCTGTCGATAAGCAGTGCAGTCAACGTGATATGGATGCTTGTATGCTGATTGAAGTTTTTAAGTTTTATAAATTTTATCTTCTTATATGTTCTATTCTTAGACTAGATACAAGTCAAAAAAGGAATAAATACAAGCTCTTATCCAAATCATGGATCATATTTAGCTTTGTACTTGAACATAGAATATGATCAGTAAATATCAAATTGTCCAATGAGAAGTCACCTTTCTATATTTATTTTACCGTATCCATAGCTGTTCATGTCCAATCAGAATTCATCTTTATAGTATTACCGGAGTTTCCCTATACAAACGTCACAGCCACGGTGATCTAAAACATCGCTAATGCGTGAAAATTACTCTCAGATAAAGAATGCCCCCCTCCTTGCACAACGAAAATTACTTAAGAAAAACTGAGGCAAAAGAAGAAAATGCTGATGATCAGCATTTTCTCATTTTGGCACAATGTTTTCTGTGCTATTTCATCCTCATTTTGTACCTCTAGTTATTCTCATTTATCGTCAGCAGTGGCTTTCTAATTGACCCAAGAATTCAGTTGTTCGGAAAAGATGCTAACATACACCTCGCATATGCGTTGGGAAATTTAAACTTGATAGATCTACCACAAATAACATAAGATGGGATAAAGCTAAAATTACACCAAGCATCGGTAATAACTTTCGTGTACAAGTGTTTCAGTATACGCGACAAAGAATTCCGACTGTTAACGAATACTGCGTCATATATGAAGATCCTCGTGTCTTTCAAAATGGAATGTTGAAACCAGCCGTGTGTAATCGAGCATTGTGTATGTTCGCGTTCCAAACTCCAGGCCCCGTTTTCTCGAAAAAACTTAAGTACAAACTCATGAGTCCATGCTCAAATTTACTACAACTTCAAAGGAATACTCTCCAGCGTTGAAGGGTATTCGATTGAAGTTCACGTGAATTTCGTGCGATTTGAGCACGGTGCTCAGATTTGAGCATGAGAACGTACTTAAGTTTTTTCGAGAAACCGGGGCCTGGAGTGGTGGCGGACGCGGCGGGAGATATTGTCGCTGGTGCTGAAGTGGTGGATTTACTCATTAAGATGACGCAGACGGCGACGAAATCCGACAGGACCAGAACAATATTTGATCTTTTTTCCACAATATTTTTATGTTTGTTTACACAAATCCTATTTTTATCAAAATGAATTTTGTCGTCTATGACTCCTCTCAAATTGGAAAAGTCTAAATTTGTCGTTTGGGAAAGGGCGAGTTGCGAAAATTATTGTGCCATGCGATTCCCCGCCATGAATATGGACTTTTTTAGCAGAGCCCAGTACCGGTTGTGCTATTTTCTCACGTATGAATCGAGCTCAAAAAGTATAGTAGAAATTTCTCTACATTTGGCTTTTAACAAAAGCATCGACGAGTTTCTGAAACTATTGTGCCACGTGATTCCCTGTCGCGAATATTTTCCACAAAGCCCTTTTCATAATGATATTTTTCTCGTGTATAATTGGAGCTCACCAGTAGCAATTTTCTCTACATTTGGCTGGGTTTTAAGATAACAAAAGCATCAATTGACGAGTTTCTGAAAATATATATTATGCCAAGCGTTTCACCGCCGCGAATATGGACTCTTTCATGCCTGTACCCGTTGTGCTATTTTCTCATGTATAAATCGAGCTCAGTACAATAGCAATTTACTTTACATTTGGCGGAGTGTTAAGTTTTAAGAAAACCATTGACGAGTTTCTGGAAGTATTGTGCCACCTGATTACCCGTGGAGTTTTTCCGCAAAGCGCTATTCATAATGTTATTTTTTCTCATGTGTAAAAGGAGCTCAGTATAATAGCAATTTTCTCTACATTTGGCGGGAATTTGAGTTTTAACAAAAGCATCGACGAGTTTCGGAAACTATTGGAACACCTGATTACCCCTCGCCCCTCGCCAATATAGAGTTTTTCCGCAAAGCCTTAATCTTTTTGTGCTTTTTTCTCACGTACAAATGGAGCTCAGTACAGTAGTAGTTTCTTTACATTGAGCTGGGTTTCAAGTTTTAACAAAGTCATTGACGAGTTTCTGAAACTATTGTGCCACGTGATTCTCCGACGCGAATTTCGTTTTTTCCACAGAGACCTGTGCCTGTTGTGCTATTTTTGCATGTACGAATAGCGCCTAGTAAAGTAGCAATTTTCTCTACCTCTGGCCGACTGTAAAGCATTAACACAATCATTGTCGAGTTTTTGAAATAATTGTGCCGCGTGATTCCCCGCCGCGAATATGGAACATTTCCGCAGAGCCTTGTTCTTGTTGTGTTTTTATATTACTTATGAATGGAGCTCAGTGCAGTAGCAATTTTCTCTACATTGGGCCGGGTTTGAAGTTTTAACAAAACCATTGACGAGTTTCTGAAATTAATTCATGTGCCACGTGATTCCCCGCCGCGAATATGGACTTTTCTCGCAGAGGCCTGTGCCTGCTGCGCTATTTTCGCTATGTGCACAACTAGACACCATGGAGATTCGTTGTGGGAAGTTTGATCAAACTCTGATTGAAACTGTCGGAGTAACGAAAGAAATTGCTAACAGACGGACGGACAGACCAGGGCCATAACATAATACGACCCTTCGGGCGTATAATAAAAGGCTGGCCCTTTGCAATGTCTTATCCATGGTCACAGCCCTATGACTAGTGAAGCGCATCTGTCTCTCACTCAAGAGGTACATGGTTCGATCCACGGCCTCAGCAAATATCCTATCCTACAAAAATGTCACCCAACAATTGTTTGACATCGTTGACCTATGTAGGCGGACAGCTGGAACCAGCTGGCTATAGAGGGACTAATGTCTCAACATTTCTCTTAGTAACTAGACTATCTCCCAAACAGAGACACCTTTTGGCAACTCTTAAAGAATATGCTTCAGAAAACATTGAGACAAACGAAGAAAATGGTAACAGCCATCATTTTCTCCTTTTGACTCAATATTATCTGGCTAAAAGATACAAACATTTTGTTCGCTGATTGATCGTAACATTAATCATGTCAAGTGCAACTCCTTCAAATTTGAAGTACCCTGAAAGTTTGTCATTTCATAAAGGATTAAAATGAACAAACAGTCTAGCAAAGACTGGCGGACCATAAGCTATGTCATATAAAATAAACATTCTGATTATCTGTTGCTACTGTCAGCCTTTCTGTCTGACACTTATTTCGATCTGTATGATAGTGAATGAAAGTTTGGTCTGACAAAATTCTATTTAGTCTGACAGATTTTCACGGATTGTCAGACTAAATGTCTGACAAAGATTTCTGGTTCTTGGCCATGTCTGAAAAATTGATTGATTAACCCATTACCAGACAACAACATTTTTTAAAAATAATTTGAATACAAAGATGCGGCAGACGACAATTTCAAGTGAATTCATTTTAAAATGGTTTGGTCTTTCGGGTAGAAAGCGTTGTGGGAAATAAAGAAATTGCTTGTCACAAGCAATTTCTTCATTTTCCAATATGTTTTCCAAAGTCTTTAAGGTATCCAACCCTTCATTAGCAGAAGTGAAAAATGCCAGTATTTCCTAAACTGTGTTTCATTTCCATTCCAAATACAAACATAACAGTTTTGTACGGTTAAGAATGTTGAATTAAAGCACACTTATGGAAATATTTGACAAAAATGTTCAAAATTACCTCCCTTGTATATGGATATAGTAAAATAATATTTGTAAATTATTTCTTGAAGCATAACTTTGGTGAATCAACTTATGTGAAGTGTATTTACAAGTGTATGTACTTTTATGCATTACCTATGGCTAGAAAGTGGTGTTTCTAATGAGGGGCTGTAAACCTTAACTTGTTCGGCGTCATTTTGTGGCAATGGGTTAATTAGGGTTTATTGTCTCTTTCAATTGCTATGGTTATATCACCGAGACTAGAAAACCTGACCATGGATTCCTGGAATTTCACCAACACCACCAAAATATCCAATTCGAGCCTACAGATGTTTTCACATTGATGACTCACACACAATGGTGAGAGACAAATGACATGTCAAATGTCAGAATGGATATTCCCTGAGCCAGGTTTGAACTTGTGACTCCGAGATTACCGACTGAGCTGCCTTAGCTCAGCTTAACAAGAGCTGTCCGAAGACAGCGCGCTGGACTTTCTAAGTTGCTTAGTATAAAGGGGGCATAACTCCAAATATAGTGGAGCCAGGGCCATGGGCCCTGGTAGTAAGGTAGAGGGTGTGATGGTGAATAAGTATTCCAAGTTTGGGTTGAATCCCTTTGATAGTATGGAAGTTATTGATGTTTGAAAAAACTTTAACCTATGTTGCAACGCCAACGCGAACGCCAACGCCCGGGTGACAGTATAAGCTCTCATTTTCTTCGAAAAGTCGAGCTAAAAATGAACAAGAGGACCATGATGGTCCTTAATCGCTCACCTGAACATAGATGGCATGAAAGTCACAATGTTGTCAAGTTCAAGAACACACAATTTGAAATGCAAATTTATGATCAATCTGAAAACAGCATTCATAATCTTGAGTGATCAATACTTGTGGCTGTTACAGTGAAAACAAAGGCGAAGAAAAGGACAATTTTGTCAAAATCAAGGGCACATAACTCTGTTCTGATAAAGATATTCTCATCTACATTATGTCCAAGTTTGTTTTTGTTTTTTTGGCGGGTAAATATTTATTGCTGTTTAAGTGAAATTAAAGTTGAAAACAGCAATTTTGTCACCGTCAAGGGCACACAACTCTGGTATTTCTAGTCTGATCAATATGAAAAATGAAATCATCTAAGATCTATGGTCACCAACAATGTGACCAAGTTGTGTCTTGATTGGTCAATACTTGTATTTTTTAGAGTGAAAATAAAGTCGATAACAGTTATTTTGTGAAATTCAAGGGCCAGAAACTCTGTTTTTTCTTGGCCAATAACTCTTGTTTTTCTTATCCGATCAAGCTGAAAATTTAGTTCATGCAGCATCTTCTGGTTACCAACATTGTGGCCAAGTTTTGTCTTGATAGGTCAATAAATGTAGATGCTAAACTGTAAACAAAAACGAAAACCGCAGTTTTGCAAATTCAAGGGCACATAACTTCCTGCTCAAATGACACTGAAAATCATCCTCATTTAAGATCTTATTGTTAACAAAATTGTGACCAAATTTTGTCTTGATAAGTCAATATTTGTAGATGCTAGAGAGGTAACAAAGTCAAAAGTAGCTAATAGCTATTTTTGATATTCAAAGGTACATAACCCTAGACTTCCTGATCCGAACTGACCAAAAATCTAACTCGTTCATAAACTTATGGTCATACATGTTTTGACCAAGTTTGGTCAAGATTGGTCAATATTTGTAGATGCTAGAGTGGTACCAACAGAAGGACGGACAGACAGACAGACAAAAAGCGAACACAATAGCTCATCTTTAGCACTTCGTGCTCAGGTGAGCTTACAAGATCTTGGAATATTTAGAGTACTAGTACTTTAGTTTATTCATATAATGTAATACATCCAACAAACTGGCAGTTGAAATCAAGTATATATAAGTACCTAAAAGAATTCATGAATCCATTACACCATTGCAATGAGCAATTTTATCACTTTTACCACTTCGCAAACAACATTTGGTTTTGACATTCATATTAAAAATTTTGGAAAAAACAAATGTGCAAAACCAACAGGATTTCCATATTTACCCTAAGATTTTTCCATGCAGAAATGTACCAGTACATGTATAAAATACATTTACTTAGCATCCAACTGTTTGCAACAGCTTTCTAATTTGAGCTATATTTTTTCCGAGAGGATAAATAAGGATCGGAATCCAGCAACACAAAAATTCATTATTGCTTTTTCCACAATGTTTGGTACAGGATAATTGTCAAATATTTCAAATGCGTTCACAGCTCATTCCTCCATATTCTCAAAATTCTGTTCTGTTAGGATAAGTCTTCATCATCAAAAAGGTCTTCAAAGTCTGTAAAAGAAAACATAAAATAATTGACTAACAGAGGCAGAGCAACCGGAACAGGTTGGGGCTAGGGGGTGGGGAGGGCTGGGTGAGTGGGCTAAACCCCCTCCCCCCCCCAAGTTGGCCGAAATTAGCTCCCTCAAAATTGGCCAAAAATTCTGTATTTTCCTTATTCTACACTGAAAATTAGCGCAAAATCAAATTTAGCCCACACCCCAAATATTCAGACACAGGGGCTTGAGCCCACCGAATATGAAATTACTTCCTCATGCCTGACAGATAAGAGGGGGTGAAGGCATTCTAAATTCTTTATTTCAAATCCAAACCCTATGTTGTGGGTACTCATTTGAATTGTCTCGACGAGACAATGCTAATGAGAACACACAGCATAGGGTTTGATGAACAATAAATGAGATATTTCATTTTTAAAAACCATCACTCCCTGAGTCCCTCTTATCTCTAGCTCCGAGAGACTTTCGAATCTTATCAGAGCTACACATAAGATGGCCGAGATTTTACTGGCGCACAAGAATGAGCTTTTTGACAGACTTTTAACCCTTTCCCAAACAGCAAACTTGCAAATGGTTGACATATTTGAAAGCTGACAAAGACAATGAAATGGATAGTAATGAAGATGAGATATGTGTACAATTTAGCTAAGAAAATATTGAGGCAAAAGGAGAAAATGCTGGTTAAAGTGTCTAGACTTATATTAGCATTTTCTCTTTTAGCCTTTAGAAACATTTTCTTTGTAAGTCATGACATTGTACATAAGTCACAGTATCTTTTATAACATTTTGTCACCTGCATCAGTAACCAAATTGAACACTGTCCATATTTATGCCCATCAGTTAAGGGTTGAGCCTTTCCCAACAGCAAAATCTTTTGGGAGGTCAAAATTAAAAGCTGCTAAAGACAACAAAATCAATGTTGTCAAGGAAAGGATTTTTGTAAAAAAAAAGAGCACAAAATATTGAGACAAAAGGAGTAACTACTGCCCATCAGTTAAGGGTTGAGCCTTTCCCAACAGCAAAATCTTTTGGGAGGTCAAAATTAAAAGCTGCTAAAGACGACAAAATCAATGTTGTCAAGGAAAGGATTTTTGTAAAAAAAATAGCACAAAATATTGAGACAAAAGGAGAAACTGCTGCGTATCAGCAGTTTCTTCTTTTGTCTCAATGTTTTCCCAAGCCTTTTCAATAGGAACGTCAAAACCAGGTCTTGTTTGGGAAAGGATTAATTAATACTCACCAGAGCAAGAGATAAGAGGGAATAAATTTCTTTAACTTAGATATATTTTAAAGCCAATCCTTATGTTGTGGGTACTTTTTAGAATCATTTTTATGAGACGATTCTAATGAGTACCCACAACACAGTTTGTGATGAACTCTATACATCATCATGTAAAATAATACATTTTGAAGCAGTATTACCCCATCCCTAGCTGCGATGTCGTAGCAACAAACTTGATGATGATGGTCTGTGAAATGCAGATCAATATTCAAAAAGGTTTCGGTGACATTATTGCAACTACCCCCTCCCATCTGCAAATCTGCTTACCATTGAAGAAGTCTGCATGTACTGATTTTTCATTTGCAGCCAGATCCATCAATAATGCGCTCGAACCACCAGCCTGTGAATAAAAAATTCTTGAAGATTATCCCATAACCAGAGAGCACCCAGACTTGTCCAAATTCAAAGATTTTGCAGACAGCAATTTCTATTGAATGAAATTTTGCATTTTAAGGTAAAGTAGGTTAGAAAACAATGTGGAAAAAGAAAAAATTGCTTGTCACAAGCAATTTTTTTATTTTCCATGATGTTTTCCAAACTTTTTACCTTGTTGCCAAGTTTTTGGGCGTCAAAAGGCGTCCCTGGGGCTGTGCGGTAATTGGTTATGATATCAACTCTCACTGATACTGATGTCATTTTCCTATGTCAAAACTCATTGCAATAGTGATCTCTAGTTTTGACGTCATTAACAGAAGTAGAAAAGGAAAACAATGAGACAAAAGAATGCTTATGATTGACTTACAAAACATGGAAATAACATGCTTTTTTTAACATCTGACAGCCAATCTTTTGTGTATAAATGTACCATAGTGTTACAGAATAGTTAATCCGAGTCTTCTCTGACGTAAATAAGCTCTTTGATATTTTGATTTTTCGCTATTTACGTCAGAGCGAGTTGCTCTTTGAAAACAGCGGAAAGTTTGGTACAAGTAGCGAAGCTTTGTTTTTGTGAATTATATCCAATCACTCGGCAAAACACTGTAGGGTATAGATCAATAAATCATTTTTTGTCATACCTGACCAAAAATTTCATTTCAAATCGGCCTGCTGGAAGTGTATAACCTTTTGAAACTCAACAACCCCCTATTTCCACTCCATTTCGTCGCCATTGTTATTTCAGATCACGTGACCAGGTCTCGTTCAAAAATAGAACGGAATTTACCGCCACATGACTATCACGTGACCGCCTTTGATTACGAATTTTTCTCTCAAGTCACGTGACCGCCTTTGTTCAGAAATTATGGAGTGTTCTTGTTGCGGAGATCAATTTATGTCGATCTGTTCAGCTTGCAACTTGACCCAACATAGTAGCAAACATTATTGGTGCGAATACTAGCTTTAAAACGTTTGCCGGACGTTTCTGATATATTTCATTTATTTATTTATTCATGTTATCAGTGTTTTTTTAAACTCGTTATTGTTATATTATTTCAGAAGAAGGGCCGTCAATTTGAAAAATAAAATAATCTTATTTTTTTTCTTTCAAATTCTACCATTACGTCATAATCTGGGAAAACCCGCATTCCATGTGCGAGATTTAGCGTTGATCACATGGTTTTAAATGGAAGGTCATGGTAAACAAAGGCTGCTCAGGTGAGGGTTGTTGCAAAACATTGCCTATAAACCTTTTGGAAATACTTTTTGGTCGTAATTTTTTCAGCAGCCATGACAATAAATGGTTCATTGATCGATATCATCAGGCCTTTTACGGATAGCGTTTAAGATCGGACGGTGAACGATGCGCCTTAATTTGTGAAGAACTTCTTGATTTTTTCAAAGGGCAACTCGCTCAGACGTAAATAGCGAAAAATCAAAATATCAAAGAGTGTATTTACGTCAGAGAAGACTCGGATTACAGAATAGTCTACACCCAAATATTTTGTTTAACAAAGTATTTGGGTGTAGACTATTCTGTAACACTATGGTCCATTTGAACACTAGGAAAATGTCTATGGCGTACCAAATGGGTCAAAAGTCTAGATACCAGGTGCACCTCTAAAAAATACAGGTGCACGTATAAAATTTATAAGTTCACCTCAAAATATACAGGTGCACCTGTATTTTTTAGAGGTGCACTTGTATTATTTATAAGTTCACCTCGGAGAATACAGGTGCACCCGTAAATTTTGTAGGTGCACCCGTATTTTTAGCCTCGTTTTATAAAAAATACAAGCGCACCTGTTTCATCCAATCAGAATGTACGTTATATCCAACATTTTGTCGATTTCTTTAGGAGACTAAATAGAGATAAAAAAAAGATTTATAATTGATTTGTAACTCCCTACTATTTAATAAATTTGAAAATTTAGAACTAGATCTAGATTCAATTATAGATCTATAATTTTTCCTATCTTGTTTTGGTTTTCCGCTCCATTTAGCGGCGCCTGTCTGCGGGACAGTTGTTCTGCAGCGATCCTTATCTCAAATTAATTGAAGATAAACATTAAACAAGAGGCCCAGGAGGGCCTGAATCGCTCCACTGGTTAAAGTGGAAGAATTATCCCACGATTTCTTGTAAGCCTTACACAGGGGCAGCCAAATCTTGATATTTGTGAATAAATTTTGAAAAGAGACTCAAAGAACATTCTTGCAAAGTCTGGTTACAATTGGCCTTATGGTTGATTTTTAAAGAATTTTCTTATGATTTCTGTAAGTCTGATAAGCCCCTTTCTCCCTGCCACAGCCACATTTTTTTGACAAATATAAAAATTTGTGAACAAATTTTAAAAAGAACGACTAAAGGCTCATTCCTGCAAAGTTTGGTTCAATTGGGCACACTGGTTGATTTTTTAAGAATTTTCTTATGATTTCTTTAAGTCTGATAAGCCCCTTCCTCCCTGCCATGGCCACATTTTTTGACAAATGTAAACAAGCTGAAAATTACACCAAGGCAAGATCTTATAGTCACCAACATTTTGTGAAAGTTTTGTTTAGATTTGTCAATATTTGTAGTTGCTAGAGTGAAATCAAAGTCAAAATAGAGTTGAAAATGGCAATTTTGTCAAATTCAAGGGCACATAACTCATGATATATAATTCCGATCAAGCTAAAAATTATACCCAGGCAGGATATTATGCTTATATATATTCTGTCCAAGTTTTGTCTTGATTAGTTGATATTTGTAGATTTTAGAGTAAAAATAAAGTCAAAACCAGCTATTTTTGACATTCAAGGGCAGATAACTCAGGTTATTCTGGTTCGATCAAAATTCTTTGAAGGAATCTGAGAAAGGGTCACCCAAGGATCATTCCTGTGAAGTTTGGTTGAAATACATCCAGTAGTTTCTGAGGAGAAGATTTTTAAAGAAAAAGTTAACGGACGGACGGACGGACGCACGGACGGACGGACGCACGCACGCACGACGGACACAACGCCATGACAATAGCTCGCTGGCCTTCGGCCAGTGGAGCTAAAAAGAGAGAAAATGAATGTTCAATTTATTCCTTCTATTAATATTATTCTTTCACATATATTTTAATTAAAAACTGCATCGATCTACACCCGAGTCGAATTTGATATGAACCACGAGTGATTCGTACCCTAACTATTTCGCACCAAGTATTTTACTACCACGCTTACAATATTAGACATACCATCGATTTTGTACAATGGGCCCACAGGTTTAGCAATGCTATAAAGTTTTGAACTTCATTCATATAAATTTCTTTTATAAAAGTGTTGCCATTTTTTTAAGACCAAATGATGAGCCACAAATCTTTGAAAAGATACCACTGGAAAGACAATAAAATGATGGGGATTTTCATAGAACTTGCACAGGGGCAGATAGTGCATAGAAAAACAATAGATAACTAACATACCAAACTGTTGGATTATATTTAAACCAATCTTATACATGATCAGCTTTATTATGCAATTCGCAATCACTCTTTCTGCACATGGAAAATGCTTATGACATTTAAAATATTCATTATGGATTCTTAATCTGCATTGAAAGCCAATCTTAAATCATATTAACATAAAACTGCTTCAGACATATAAACACACGAATCTATGTTTTATTGTACCATTTTCTATCCGGAAACCTTTCAAAGCATGCGCTAACTGAGTCTGGCTATCAATCCGTAAACTACTTCTTGTTTATTAATTTACATGCTGTGGCCATAGCCCAGTCGGTAGAGAGTCTGAATCTCATTGGCTTTGAACGCGAAGCCATAGCAAATGTCCTAAATGCCCTTTTTCTCCTACGAGTGGCGAGTGGCTGGACAATAGTAAATCTATGCGGGCAAGCAGCCGAAGACTCCAAAAAGGTTGTTGTGGTAGTACTTTAAAAAAAAAAAGACAAGAATTCATGGTAAGGTGCCCAAGCTGCAATGGTATGACTATGCATAGCTGTTAGGCTTTAACCCCAATTCATTTAAGCAATTTATCTTAAGTAGCTTCAGAGACTCCAAAAGGATGTTGTAGTAATACTTATGAGAGAAACGACAGGAATCCATGGTTATGTGCTCAAGCTGCAACGCTATGACCATGCATAACAGTTAGGCATTAGCCCCCATTCAATTATTCAATTGGAATCAGAACACAAGTTTGCGTCTAAGCTTGCGCATGTGCCATGTGCCTTCGGGATAGAACATGGCACAAGATCAAACTTAACGCAAAAGGGTCCTTGCTAAATATGGAGTTAAATCTAAATTCTATCTGTATTTTCTTAATTTTTTCCTTTTCTTTAATGTTTTTTACAAATCTTATTCAGTAGTCTTGACAAAAAAAGTCAATCTTATTTTAAGGATTATTCTATTGCATTGTCATTGTTAAACAACCATATTGACTTGGTAAGATGCACCAGCCGCACAATATCACTCAAGTAAAACAGCATTGTTGTCGTTAAACTACCATATTCACTTGGTTAGATGCACTAGCCGCTCAACATCACTCCAGTAAAACAGTATTGTTGTAGTTAAACTACCATATTGACTTGGTTAGATGCACCAGCCACTCAATATTACTCCAGTAAAACAGCATTGTTGTCGTTAAACTACCATATTGACTTGGTTAGATGCACCAGCAGCTCAATATCACTCCAGTAAAACAGTATTGTTGTAGTTAAACTACCATATTGACTTGGTTAGATGCACCAGCCACTCAATATTACTCCAGTAAAACAGCATTGTAGTCGTTAAACTACCATATTGACTTAGTTAGCTGCACCAGCCGCTCAATATTACTCCAGTAAAACAGTATTGTTGTAGTTAAACTACCATATTGACTTGGTTAGATGCACCAGCCGCTCAATATGATATCACTCAAATAAAAAAGCATTGTTGTAGTAAAACTACCATATTGACTTGGTTAGATGCACCAGCCACTCGATTTCATTCGATTTGAACAGCATTATTGTCGTTAAACTACCATATTGACTTGGTTAGATGCACCAGCCGCTCAATATGATATCACTCAAATAAAAAAGCATTGTTGTAGTAAAACTACCATATTGACTTGGTTAGATGCACCAGCCACTCGATTTCATTCGATTTGAACAGCATTATTGTCGTTAAACTACCATATTGACTTGGTTAGATGCACCAGCCGCTCAATATGATATCACTCAAATAAAAAAGCATTGTTGTAGTAAAACTACCATATTGACTTGGTTAGATGCACCAGCCACTCGATTTCATTCGATTTGAACAGCATTATTGTCGTTAAACTACCATATTGACTTGGTTAGATGCACCAGCCACTCAACATCACTCCGGTAAAACAGCATTGATGTCGTTAAACTACCATATTGACTTGGTTAGATGCACCAGCTGCTCGATATCACACAAGTAAAACAGCATTGTAGTCGTTAAACTACCGTATTGACTTGGTTAGCTGCACCAGCCGCTCAATATCACTCCAGTAAAACAGTATTGTTGTAGTTAAACTACCATATTGACTTGGTGTGATGCACCAGCCGCTCAATATCACTCAAATAAAACAGCATTGTTGTTGTTAAACTACCATATTGACTTGGTTAGATGCACCAGCCGCTCGATATCACATAAGTAAAACAGCATTGTTGCCGTTACGGTTTACGAACTTAGAATGAAAACACCACTTTCTAGCAATACGAAATGCAACAAATTACACACACTTGTAAAAACACTTCACATAAATTGATTCACCAGGCCGGATTTCAAGATTATGCTTCAAGAAGAAAATTTTTCACAAATATTATTTTACTCTATTTTCATATGCAAGGGAGGTAATTTTAAACATTTTTGTCAAATATTTCCATAAATATGCATAATTTTAAAATTCTAAACCATACAAAATGCTTATATTTGTACATTGTATTTGGCATGGAAATGTAACACAGATTAGGAATAACTGGCACTTTTCAAATTTCGCCTCTGGCTTTGCATTTCATTCTCAGTTCGTAAACCTTAAACTAAAATATTGAGTTGGTTAGATGCACCAGTCGCTCAATATCACTCCAGTAAAACAGCATTGTTGTCGTTAAACTTAAGTACGTTCTCATGCTCAAATCTGAGCATTGTGCTCAAATCGCACAAAATTCACGTGATCTTCAATCGAATACCCTCCAAGGTAGGAGAGTATTCCTTTGAAGTTGAGCATGTTCTCATGAGAATTTACTTAAGTTTATTTAGAGAAACCAGGGCCTGGTTTTGAATTCCTTAATAGAAATGGCTTGGGGAAACGTTGAGACAAATGAAGAAACTGCTTATAACAAGCAGTTTCTCCTTTTGCCTCAATATTTTTTCAGCTCTATCATACAAAAATCTGATCTTTATTGACATCCATTTTGTCATCTGTAGCAGCTTTCCGATTGGACCACCCTAAAATTTTGTTATTTTGGAAAGGGTTAAACAAGATTGTTGTGGTTAAACTACCATATTGTCTTGGAGTTAAGTCAGTTGGAAAGCCATGTTGACTCAGATCAACTAGTATTCTTGGGACAAATGAAACCAGCATTTTCTCCTTTTGTCTCAATATTGTCTATGTTATATTGTACACAAATCCCATCTTTATCATAACATATTTTGTTGTTTGCAGCAGCTCTCAAATTTGAACACCCCAAAATTTTGTCCTTTGGGAAAGGGTTAAACTGGTCTAATATGTTGTTGCTTCAAGCCTTGGGAGCAGGTGAACATATTTGTGATCAACAAGAATTTAGTACAGCCGGTGCATATACCAAGTCTGATTAAGATCCATTTTGATCTCTTCTTGCTTCTTCATTACTTGTAGCAACTATCAGGAAGTATCATTGCTCTCTGATCAGGCTGCACTTGGGTATAAGCTGATTTGGGAACATAGTATTCAGGTAGTCCTAGTAGATGCAATAAACTAAAGACAATTTTCCAAGAACCCTGCTCATGACATTTTTTTTCTCTATAGCACTAGTTAGACATAAAAACAAGTTGCAACAAACACAGTCTTTTTTAATCAGAAGTGTTTCATACATAGATGAGAGACAAATGAATTTAAAACTCACACCCCCTTGATTGATAAGACTCTTACCTTACTGAGCTATGAGGATGTTACTGTTAAGGTAGTCCACCCTTAATGAGATTCATGCCATGTCAGAATTATTCAGGCATTGTCTTCAACATTTGGCATTGGAAAATTCCAACATCAAATTTCATGATGTCGCCTTAACAGGTCAGGTATGTAACAAATTTAATGTTAACAATGTCCAACAAATTGTGATGTCACATGAATCTCGTTACAGGTGGACTACCTTAAGGAATTTCAAATTCATTGTACTTATTCTAATGTGAAACAAGATGTGACTGTAACACACCAATGCCCTCAAATGACTGTGTTTTCGGACAGACAGACACTTGCAATTCAATATGCCCCTGATCTTTCCATACAAGGGCGTAAAAACATTTGATTATGATCCGTCTAGTTCTTGTGAATTCTAATGAATTTATTGATCATATAAATGACCTGGGATCTTGGGAAAAGGCGGCCTTTATGCATAGCATTTTAAAAGAACCATAAATCACTTTACAATAAATTACTTAGTAAATGTGTGAAATCTAAATTGGACTGTGCATGTCTACAGACTGATCTTAATCCAGTGTTCTGGGGGCCAAATGAGCCCACAGCTCTTGGTCAAGGGAATCATCTAATACAAATACATAGCTACCGTTATTTGACCCATGCTTCATTCTCAGTGGGGTCATTTGAGATTTTAGGGGGCCATTTTGGCCATGGCCCCCTCTAGATTCAACACTGTAAATCCATGTCTCATTCTGTCTAAAATACCATTAACACCTTTTTTCTAAATTGATTTATTGAATGGGAGTTTGACCCATTCCCAAATGGCAAAAATTCAGACTTTTCCGTATTTGAAGATGTTGCAGACAACAATGTTAAGAAAATCAAATTTTAAGATGTGTTCTGCTTTCATGAAAGAAAACATTGTCGGAGATGAAGAAATTGCTTGCAATTGCTTCATATTCCACAATGTTTTCCAAAGCCAGACAGACAGACAGATGGACGGACATAAGTAAAAAAAACAATATGCCCCAGTAAGCATTTTTAAGCCAATGGGTTGGCCCTTGTCCCAATGATGAATTTGTTGTTAACCCTTTCCCAAAAATGACCTGGTTTTAACGTCCCTAAAAGAAATGGCTTGGGAAAACATTGAAACAAAAGAAGCAGTTTCTCCTTTTGTATCAATATTTTCCATGTTGTATTGTTTATGGTTGATTGATAGACTTTTCGATAGTCTGTAAATTTCTTTTTGTTTGTCTGTACTTGACACAAACTATCTACGAAAGATTTTCTAATTAACATGGGTGCTCTTAGGAGAATATTATTCCCCTTAAGTAACCACAGAGCAAACCAGATATTTTTCACAAAACATACATATTTTGAAAGGTTTTCATTCTGAAGTAGCTGCACATGGCAATAATTATGCTCTATTATGGAGCAAACATGATGTTTCGCTTTGATTAAAGATGTTTATGTCTGATCGAGACTGTCTTAACTTCAAATCTCTTCTAGCCGATAACGTTTTGTTACCGGTCAAATTAATTGTTATTTGTAAACAAGTTTTCACAGCTATAACAATACTGTCTAAGTTTTCTTCAACCATCATAGAGGCTATTATTATCCCTCAGATTCTATTGAGATGACAAGCATGTTATATCACCTTCAATATTTTCCAAGTCTAAATTTTCTCAAAATTTCTTTTTCCTAGCCCTGGTCCCTAGGTGACAAATTCTGTACCGACTCTTTCATCCAGCTTTATCAAAAGTAACGAATGTGTTCTAAGACTGTCAAACACCTAGTGATTGTATCATTGTTCACGGTTTGTTATGCTGCCTATCGCTGCTGTTGCTAATTGTTCATCAACTCATCCGAAGAATAAATGATTTGGTGTAGCAGTGGTGACGCAGGATGTACAGATTGACAGGTCAAAGGCTGTGATTTGATGAGTGCTTCCATGCCTGAAAAAATAACAGAAGTTAAATTGAATTACTGGCTATGACGCCTTTCAATGTATAGATCTCGTAGTTTACTCCGAATATGGGCATTGCCACCAAAATGTTTCATGAACGTTTAGTAGATTCCTGTCTGAATGATAGATAGCACTGCCAGACTGAATGTACTGTACAACAAAAAATTCTAGTCCTTTACCAGGGCTGAAGAGAGAAGCTGAAGAGGAACAATCCTCAAAAATCATTAACTTGGAATGAAAGTTTACAAATCATAATAGTATTATATATTGTGTATGTTCACACAATATTGTACAAAAGGAAGACCTTAACCGTGTTTTTAAAAGTACCAAAGGGGAGATTCGGGATTTCTCGGACATGTTGGTAATCTCGGACAGCCAGATGTTTCTCTTTATAAATAAAGAGTCTTTATTAAATATTTCCCAAAATCAGCTGTATTAATAGGTATAACGCGTCATCAATCGAATGTGCCTGAATAGATGACACCACGTGACATGTATCGTGACGTGTGGGGAAGTTTATTCATTTCTGTGACGTAGTGTCCGACGTTAAATCGTATTTAGCTATTTTAAACTCGGACACTAAGGTTTTCTCCATGTTTATCCGATTTTCATGTGCGAATTAGCAACATAAATGATGTCGACTGCAACAGCTTTCAAATTGGAGCAGTGTGCAAAACTTTACCGTTTTGGAATGTGTTAAAACAACAGTTGCGTCCGAGATTCCCTGTTCAATGTCCGAGTTTACCTTACTCTGGTAGTATATTTTATTTCGTAAAATTATCTGCCTTGGCTTTATTTTAACTGTTTTAGCCTATGAAATTAGTTTAGAATTGGAATACTTTATTGTTTTCGTTGTTGATTCAGAATCTTGTCCGTCCGAGAGAGTGACATATCCATCGTGTCCTGTCAGAGACTACGTTTTGTGTCCGAGTTATACCGAATCTCCCCTAGTCCATCCCCTAATGAAATTCATGCGCTGTCGCAGTCATTTGGGTGATGTCCGTCGACAGTCGTAAATATTCAGCATTGGAACATTCAAACGTCGAATTTTAGATGTCTCCAAAACATGTCCGATATGTAGCAATGTTAACAATGTCCAACAAATTCTGACTTTTTGTGAATCTCATTACCAGTGGAGGCGTACTACCTTAAACTTAAGTGAAGAATCCTACTAGTGTGGCATCAATGCGTGAATGCCTCTTACTTTGATATCATCCCATATCTTAACACTTGAAGAAGTATTCAAATGCCTGTACATAAGCATTAATAATCAGACTAGCATTCCTATATAATTTATATAGGAATGCTAGTCTGAAACCCTTTCCCAAACGTCAAACACGAAAACCAATTACTTATTGTCCACAATGCATTCCTGACTACGAGAAACACACATATCCTGACATGTAATTCGAAAGTCTGATAGAGGAGAGAGTTCTGGGTTAACCCTATTGCACTCATGCATATTTGGATTTTCTATCTACCTGTCCTCGTGCGAATTTATCCAATATTAGATAATTACCTGTTTCTATTGGGGGTAGGTGGATTTAAATGTAAATATCTTCATTATTTATTATTGGATTTTATTATTTTTTTCTTTATTTTGCAGATAAATGAATTTCCTTTCTGGTGGTCTAAAGAAAATGAAATATTATTCTGATCTTTTTATGTAAAAATGGAAATAAAGGGATGATTTGTTAAAAAATCTCATGTTTCATTGTCTTTTAAACCTATTTCTTTTTGAGTATGTGGATATCAATTAATAATATCTTCACTATAAATGAATAGATTTTAATTTTTTTTTCTTTATTTTGCAGGTAAATGAATTTCCTTTCTGGTGGTGTAAAGAAGATGGAAATATTACCGTGATCTTACATGTTAAATATGGAAATAAACGGATGATTTGTTGAAAATCTCGTATTTATTGTCTGTTTACTAACATTTCTTTTTCTTTACTATTACATATTTTCAAAAACAATATATTTAAATCTGCAAATTTGAACCATAACACAAAACAATAAGCAAAACTTTCAGTGTTAGAAAAAACAAACAAACTCATTGACAGATCCAGGATTTCTTCAAGGTGATTCCAATTCCTCAAAAGGGGGTTTGGAATAGGTAAATTTCAACAAAAAATTATAATTTATTGACTAATAATTGAATAAAAATACATCATAGTGGGGGCTGCCCCTACCTGCCCCCCACCCCCCACCCCCTGGATCCTCCACTGCATACTCAATGATTAGCTGAAATGTTCTGGGGGGGAAAGGCCCCTTCCCCCTCTAGATCCACCACTGCATAGTCAATGGTAAGTTGAAATTTTTGGGGATCAACCTCCTCCCCCCCCCCCACGATCAGCCACTGCATACTCAATGGTTAGTTCAACACAATTTGTACTTACCCGATTTTAATTCCATAAAATTTTATCCACGAGACACAATATAAATCCAAAACATGTATATGTTTTATTTGGTAAAGGGTATTTTTTTATTCCCACTCATAATGCTTTCAATTAATTCTTATTTCATAATCGTATCTGCTGTTTTTACTGTATTGAACAATTTCAATTTGCATAATCAACACAACAATAACAAAACAAAAAGAAGAGAAATAAACTTGATGTAGAAATTTGCAAACTGCCGAAGACGAGAAATATTGTACATCCAGCAGAAATAAAGGAAAATCTTGTTCTAGACAAGCGTAGAAAATGCAAATCTTTCCCTTATTATTTTAAAATACGAGATTACCAAACATATAAAATTCAACATGATTGTTTTGGCACTTTGATAATATTGCTCTTACGCGAAGGGTAAATCACATCTGGTCTCGGGAATTGACAATAAATCTCGAGCAGCGTTACGTAATCAAAGCATACGTCACGAGACACCGACCCCTACATCAAAGAAGTAAGGCACGCTGTTGACCCGACACAAGGTCACATTCCATAAAGTTTCCGGCTTTTTACCCTTTCACAAGTCAATTTATATGTGCACAGAAATAATTACATATGGAATTATAGAGAAAATCGGTCAGTCTTTTTTTATATTTCATATTTTTTGTTCGCCATAAGGGTACCGATAATTATAGTGTAATTATCACATTTAGACCGTGAACTTGCTTGATTTATGGTAAATCTTTTTGACAGTTTGCAATAATTCTAATTTAATCTTGTAATTATTTCATAATCAAGTGCATATTTTGAATTCATTCTGAATGTGTGGCTTACAATGCATGGCCAGTCCCGGAAATTCGGCGATCTTGACAGACCTTATCTAGGCCTTTTGTAAACAAAGGAATTTTCCGAGAAATGCAGTATTGCACAAGATACGCATTTCAATCGGAAATATCGCCGATATTTTTGATGGATAATTTAAATTCTAGTGAATCAAAGGATGTTTATTTAATCAATATGTGTTGAAATGTTAGGTTTGTATACCGGAATTTCGGGGATTAATATCGACTGTTCGAATCAAATAGATGCGTGGGGGAAATTACGTCCTCGCTTTTTAAACTGCAATATCTCCGCTAATAATGAAAATTTTCTAAATTTTTTTTCACTAGAAGATACTTTAATTTGTACTTATTCTGCCGGTGTTGAATAATTTGCAATTTAATTGAAAATCAACTTGTAAAACAACATAAATGGAGCACCTATAAAACGGCCGGTTTTGGCCGGTCTGAGGAAATTATAAAAGGTACGGTTTTGGCCGGTCTGAGTGCAATAGGGTTAAAACAGCAATACTTACCCCGTTTTGGCATAATATTTGATGTTTAATTTGCATGACATCGTTGAGTTGTTGTTGTGGCAGGCATGTATAATTAGTCTGGAAAAATTCGGGCCGAATAGACTTGAGACCAATTTGGATCAAAATACAATTTTCGTAAAAACCTTTCCTAAACGGCAAAAATTTGACCGGATTTATTCCAATTTACAAGCTGCAGCAGCAGTGGCGGATACAGAGGTGGTGGTCGTTTGAACCCACTCTGTTGCCTGATACTTTTTTTTCATTTTCATACAGAAATTCAATCAAAATTGTGTAATCAGATCTAGTAGGAAAACTACACCCCCTAATTATTCGTATGTTCGAACCACTAAAAGAAATCCTGGTGCGCCGCATAGCAATGAACGAGTTATGTTGAATTTGTTTACATTGTAACGCAGAATATTTACTGAAGAATTAAGAGAAAATATGCTGATTTCAGCTGATTCAGAGCCCCGCCCCTTCCCCCATTTCAAAACACGTGTCCCATCTTGGGATATGTCTGGATTCACGCATAGATTATGAAAAAGGTAGGTAAATCTGTCGGGGTGCATAGCCTACTCAAAAAAATGTATAGATCTAGGTCTATCAGATTTTGTTTAACTTGGCAACATGTTACTACGGAAATGGAAGTCCCGCATCGAATATATCCCCCCCCCATTTTAGGCAACTCAAAATATGGACAAACTGTTGGATGAAACGAAAGTTCTGATTGGGTAATTCAGGTGCGCTTGTATTTTTCATAAAACGAGGCTAAAAATACGGGTGCACCTCTAAAATAAACAGGTGCACCTGTATATTCTGAGGTGAACTTATAAAAATACAAGTGCACCTCTAAAAAATGGAGGTGCACGTATAAAATTTATACGTTCACCTCAAAATATACAGGTGCACCTGTATTTTTTAGAGGTGCACCTGCTATCTAGACTTTTGACCCATTCGGTACGGCATACTATTCTGTAACACTATGGTCCATTTGAACACTAGGAAAATGTCAAATGGTACAATGGACCCCTCCCCCCCCCCCCCCCTTTCAAAGAGAAAGAAATCGTGATAAAATCAGACAAACAATACGTGCGAACACTGTGAAAAGACAGATGAATCCTCATTGTTACCTCCTCCAAATCCATGTAGGGTCCGGCCCCTTCTGGGAACATTTCGTCGGCAACAATAGTTGGCTTCATTTTTTGTTATATTTTCGGTTTAGATTTTCTTAGTTGTTGTTGTAGTTTTTGACAGGCGGTGATCATTCAATTTAGAAATTAGTGAGTTTTACAAGCGTAGAATCACAAAAAAAGCATTACTTGTCACTATTTGTGGGAGGAAACTCTTTTAGAAGCCTATTTTATCCTTGGTTAAACAGTTAGGGACTTTTAAAGACTTTTAGGGGAACGTTCGCATAATATTGCACAATATCGATTTTTATGGTCTAAGGAAAGCCACCCGAACACGTAGTTGTTTAGTTATTTCCCTTTGACCATTTTTTTACTAGCGACAGTCATGAAGCATAGTTTGGATAAATTTTGTTCTAAAAAGACCGATTTCCTTTTTTTATGGCTTTTGAAAACATTGTGGAAAATGACGAAATATCATCTTTTTTTCATTTTTCACAATATTTCCTATACAAAAGACCAAAAGCTGTAAAAATTCATTCAATTTAGATTGTCGTCTGCAACATCTTTAAATTTGGACAAGTGTAAAAAATAAAGTTGTAGATTTAGTGGAAAAGGGCCATTAAAATCCCTCGTCAATTTCCGTCACCACGGATGAAATCCGAAAATTGACAGTGGTATACCATCTTCAATTTCCGTTGCCACGGATGGCGCCAGATATTGCACGATTTTATTTTATTTGGGGTTTTACGCCGTTTTCAACTTCTATGGTCAAATCGCGGCGGCTGGAGCACCTAACCGTGGGTTCCTGGTAGGCCTATTTCTCGCACCAGTACAACCACAAAACTGAGCCTCCAGGTGCTCTCTCACATAGATGATTCACACCCATTGGTGAGAGACAAATGACTTTTGTCAAATGTCAGAATGGATACTGGCCGAGCCGAGGTTCGAACTCGAGACCCAACGTAACCGACTGAGCTATCCGGGCTCGGCAGAGATATTGCACGAAGTGTTTGATATCTAATGATGGGATGGATGGAATACTTTAAACCTAACACTAAATAGATGAACATCAAACGTATTTTGTGTGCAGAAAAATGTGTGTGAAAGCATTTTGTTATTATTTTTAATGGATAAATAAAAGGTTGAAAATATCAATTTCAACCCCAAAAGTTCTTTGGTGTCCGTTTTGGACACTTTATTTTTTCTTTAATACTTCTTTAAACCTAATACTAAATAGATGAACCCCTAAGTATGATGCGCAGAAAAATATGTGTGAAAGTATTTTGCTATTTTTTATTATCATTTATTTTTTAAAAGATCTAGATAAATAAAAGATTGAAAATATCAATTTCAACCCAAAAAGTTCTTTGGTATCCGCTTGGACTCGAAGTGCACCAAAGACACTCTATTTTGGTGAAATTTTGACAGCAATAATCTGTTTGAAATTTTTGAAATTGTAATCTCATTAGGACCAAACTAAATTACTAAATTACTTGAAGGCATAGTCGGGTCTTTGATTTTCTCAATTTTCTTGAAAAAGAGAAGGGAGTTTTCGGAATAAAGGTACCTTTTCTGTACAAAGATTGCAAGGTTAAAATAGTGGTCTAAAAAGAGTTCTGTATTAAAGAGACTCTTTCAATTCTTTTACTTTCATATTTTAAAAGGAATATGATTCGAGCAAAAAAGTTCAAAATACACCATATTGTAGGCCTCACTGGTGGTGAACTCGGCCAAAGCGCGGGACGTTTTTTCGCGATCATAGTATTTCGTCGGTGTTGTTATAAAATATCGTAACTACGGCTTCGATAAAGCCGTAGTTACTAGATTTTATAACAACACAGACGGTTTGTCATACATATCGGTAAACCCGGTCTATTTTTAGAACAAATTCAATGTTATTAGAAAAAATATCCAATCAGATCTTTGAACTCACATTTAAACGCAAAATATCTGTACCTTGTTGTAGCGAAAAACGTCCTTCGCTTTACCAGTGGGCCTATAGCCTACCGATATGACGATCAAGTCAATCACCTTACCAAGGAGAAGGGTTTGACGACAATTTTAGTGTCCGAGGATGGGCAGACGACAAGCAGAAGTAATTGTCAACTTTCGATTGTTGCCCCTAGCAACAGTAACATTGAGACTGACTTTCAGTACTTATTAAGATGCTGATTTGATAAGACGCGAGCAATCTTTGGAATTAAGGCAGTTGGTACATATTCTAGCGATCCGATCCGGTTTTTATAAAATATTTATGAAGGTAAGTCCAATTTAACAATTTGAATTTTTTAAAAACATGTATTTTCATTTTTGATGCAATAAGAAAACATAGGTATTATGCGATTTTATACTCGATATGTCGACATCGGTTATGTAGTACTACAGTTTGTTTAGGAGGGACAACTTGGCTCAAATGAAATGAAAACGTATAGGTCTATGTCGTGGTAATTTTCTCATATTATTTGTATTGACACAAAAGAAAAAAAACATCTATTTCTGAAAAACACAATTTAATGTTGTCATGTTTTTCATGGGACCATTTTTGAAAGAACATGATTTTTTCGACAACAACTAGCTGATTAATTGAGTTCCACCTTGCTGGACAATAAGATAGGTAATAAGTGTTATATGGCGCCCATAATGAAAAATGATTGGGAAAAACAATGAGCATTTTCATCATTTTCTCTCTATTTTGTGTTATATTGCAAAAAATCCTGTCTTTTTCGACACCCATTTTGTCATAAGCAACAGCTTTCAAATTGAATCAGTACATTTTTAATTTCTTCTTTTTTGCATTTTTGGAAATGCTTAAAGGTTTTATTGCCTTGTCCCAAAAAGAGAAAACACATGCCTATACTCCTTGACAGATAATAATGTTAACTTTTTCCAGGCGACCATTTATGCAAGACCAGTATCTTCGCCAGCAGTGTACCTGAAACATTGAGATCACCCGCCACACTACATGCAGACAACAAAAAAATAAAAACAAACACAGTCAAACGTGATATCCAAAAAGAAGTTTTAGGATAAAAATGGACGGTTTGTTTCTTATCGGTGGACACAGTTTAAACATCTTGAGATTATCTCCTTGTTAAAACGTTGTTTGTATTGGCCGTGCATAGATTAACAAATGATGGTCATGTCGAGTTCAACTTCTGAAAGGAACAAAACTTTAATGGTACTCAGATTCGCTTATGGAATTAAACACTCATCCAAACTATCGAGGGAGTCGCGCAATATCAGAGGAGGGGGTCACAACAAATCTCCAAAGAAATCGGTGAATATTAGCCACAAACCAGATAAAAGTACATGCAACGGAAAACAACACTCATTAAAAGACAATGAAACCGAAAACAACGTTCAAACACAGACAAATCGAGCGCGCCGTTCTTTTGCGCACGTGTCACCCGATTCTTCTTCTGCTGAAACTGAATATTCTACTAATCGAACACGGCACTCGATCACGCATGCGTCAAGTGTTTCGGAGAATATTGACAACGATTTAACATCTCTTAAATTGAATTCCGATACAGTCCCCGGATTTAATGACAACCAAGCAATAAAACGAGACAGTATTAACAATGGGATTATTCCAAAACCGTCTCAAATCGATCGAAATGAAGGAGAAAATGGAACAATATCTGTAAAGCCAATTGAAAATTATCCCTCCGACACGCACGTCAGAAATAGTGAAAATACAAGCAACTCCGCCAGAAATGAGGACGCAGATAGTTCAGATGATTTGAATTGTACTGATGTTGATACCGCAATTAAAGAAATAGAATCTGTCCCATTAGGAGAGCCCGCGACGACCCAAGGTCAAAAAGACGTAATAAGTAGTTTTACCAATAACTCTGTAAAACAACATGAACATTTCATTGACAGAGAACTAAGAACGGAGTCTTTTGCAGATAAATCTGCACTTGATATTTTGGATAACAAACGAGCTAAAAGTCCCCTGCTATCCAGACTTTCAACAGAATCGAGAAGTTCCAATGTGACCTCTACATCACTGAACTCCAACAATTCTAAAACATCGCGAAATTCTTTAGCTGACAAAATTATCGAACAGAGGTCAGATTTGAAACAAGCTTTCTCTGATGCGAGTATTCACTCGTTACCAGCGAGCTCTGAAAGTTTGGACAAATTTCAAAACTTTTATTCTTCGAATTTCGAACACGGGAAAGCGAACGGTATAGCAGTGAATACGCATGATGAACACAAAACTGGTCTGAAAAAGACGAAGCATTGTCCTGATCTAACGGCCACGGAGGGCGAGAATTCTCAACCAATTGTGAGACGACGAAGACGACAAAGAAAAATACTAACAGCAGAGTGAATTCGTAGAACTTAATATACAGTTGTAATCTTGGCGAACTAATGATATATAAAATGAAAATGAAGAAAAGCGCATAATGATATTATATACTAAACCAAAAAAACAAACTTTCACCATGTTTGAATACAGATATCCATTCAGCACACGCGAAATTAGAAATTTTGTGTTGAATTAACATATCGGGCTTTTATACGGGGTTTAGCTGACCGATTTTGCATACAAATAAGTTTTAGAAGCTACGTGTACATTAAATTTGTGTCTAGTTTACATCTTAGTGGTGGGCTACCATTGAACAACTGGCACATACTTTGCGAACATTTATTCTTCTTATTTGTCCAGTATATGTCATTACATGATTGTACCACATGGATACCTGTTCTGGTTCAATTCAAAATGCACACAAAAGTAATTTCGCCTTGAAAAGTCGCGTGAACTTTAGCTGGAAACATTAGAAATGGTCTTATAATATTTTAGACTGCCGTGGCAATTCCAATTATTTTCCGCTAGGTTGCATGTCTCTGCATATGAGTCTTTGCCAGTGCTATGTAAGATAGTGGTGGAAATGGCTTTTCATAATGCAATATTTATGTATATGTTCACCAAACCTTATGTTGTTGGTACTCGTTGGAATCTCATTACTCTAATTTATACATATAAGTTAAATTGTTTGTTAATGGAAAAAATAAGACAAACACATGCAATCACATGATTCTGCATGAGGACAATATCTTAAAGACTTTCATTAAATTTTGATTGTTCAGAAGAAAATGTCATAGAAGATGACTCCTTACTGGTACTTGTCAGATGTTTCTGTAAGTTAAAAACACTGGATCTGAATCAGATTGTTTTTTTACCAGAGTGTTCTAATCAGGACACACGCTGTTATCTTACAGTTATTACAAGTCATGTTTCAGTTTTCTGGGAACAACATGTTTTGTTGTTGTTGTTGTTGTTGTTGTTGTTGTTGTTGTTGTTGTTTGTTTGTTTTTTTTTTTTTTTTTTTTTTTTGGGGGGGGGGGGGTTATTATTATTATTATTTCCAAACCGCATACACACGCAGGCTGACCTGGGTCTATGTTTGTCTGAAATGACCATGTGAGCTTTTGTGGATGTCCAACTTTCGTTGACTAGCAGCAAGCCCCCGTGGCCTAATGGATAAGGCATCGGCTTCCTAAGCCGGGGATTGCGGGTTCGAGTCCCGCCGGGGGTTTCTTTTTACATATCTAATCAATGAATGGAACTCTTTAATCTAGGCCTAATATGGAATCGGTGGCCTTAAAAAGAATGGGAAATATCAAAAGAAAAGAAAAAGAGAAATTTTCTCATGTCACACATTTTTTTCCATTTGTAAGTTATCTACAGTGATCTGTTGCAGTAACACATACTTAGATCAGCTAGAATTATATGATCTAAAAGTCGCATATTGAGGCAAAAGGAAAAAATACTGGTTATCAGCATTTTTCTTTTGTCTCAATGGTTAGGCCTACCTACACCTTATCTAGGGACGTTAAAATAATTATGAAGAAAGTCTTGTTTACAAAAGGTCTATCGGACCAGCTTTTGCAAACAAACAGACGGACAGATGGACAGATAGTCGTGGGTGTCATAAAACGACCGTTCCTGTATGTAGGCAGAATTTTACATGTTTGGGGGTCTTTGTGGGACAGAAAACATTGTAGGAAATGAAGATATTCGTCGGTGGGTAGTCAAAACCTCGCAACTCCAGCTTATTCAAGCTGCAGTTACGAGGTTTTGACTCCCCACTAACGTATTGCTTATTACAAGCAGTTTCTACATTTTCCGCAAAGTTTTCAAAAGTCATAATGTTGTGGGGAGTCTAAAAGAGCCATTGTTTGGAAATGGGTTAATTCTATCTATCTGTCGGAAAACTTTTTTGAACTCATCTCTAAAAATATATTTCGGGATCCCACGATTTCTTAATTCACGGAGCCCTGCGATAACTTACCTGAATCGGCAATGAAACCAAAATTACGGTCGTTTTCAAAACATTGTTGGATATAAAATTTCGTAGAATTTGGGACATCATGGATTAGTTTCCTTTTAACCCTTTCACAAATGACGGAATTTCGAAGGTGTTGCAGATGACAAAAAAGATAAAACCATTGTGCTCATTGAAAGCTTTGGATGATACTCGAAAAAAAATCTTAATTTCAAAGCCTATTGTATTAGAGAAAATATAATTTATTCAACCGTAGCAAGCTTTGTGGGTTTTTATTAAATATGTTTAACTCTTTCCCAAACAAATACCTGCTTTTGTCATCCCATATAGGATAGATTTGGAAAACATTGAGACAAAAGAAGGAAATGCTGATAATCAGCATTTTCTCCTTTTGTTTCAATATTTTTTCGGACTATGATGTGTATAAATTCTTTACTCAATATCTATAATATCAATGTTGTTGTCTGTATTAGCTTATAAATCTGACCACCATATGAAAATGTTGGCGTTTTGGGGGAAGGTTCAGCTGTCAGTGATTAGTTATTGCCTCCATTTGATCCTTCTTTCCAAAACGACAAAAGATAGACTGCTGCAATTTCAAGTTGTTACAGACGACAAAATAATTTTTCATAAAGACAAGATTCGTATATAAAATATTGGATATCACGGAAAATGATGAGACGAATGAAGAAAATCAATATCTTCTTTTGTCTCAATGTTTCTCCTAAAGACACGCCTTTTCCGATCAATGGGTAGTCAAACCAAGGTCTTGTTTTTGAAAGGTTTAAAATGGAAGATAGTATCGTTTGGTATATCTTCCTAAATAAAGAGAAAAATCAAAGGTTAGATAACAAGCCGTGACAATGCACACGTTAATCCGAGTCTTCTCTGATGTAAATACGCTCTTTGATATTTTGATTTTTCGCTATTTAAATAGCGAAAACTCAAAATATCAAAGAGCGTATTTACATCAGAGAAGACTCGGATTATGCACACGTGTGCAGCTAAGACAACCTGAGTCATGCATTTAAATAACTGCAGATACATTGTCTTATTTTGTTGCATAAATAAAGATTGTGAAATCATACTTACACATTACATCATCATGAATTGCTACTGTTGCCGCTTATGTTGTTTTTTGATGATGATGATGATGATGATGATGATGATGATGATGATGATGATGATGATGATGATGATGATGATGATGATGATGATGATGATGATGATGATGATGATGATGATGATGATGATGATAGGTGGCTGACACTTGTACGAAAGTGCGTAACCCATTTCCAAATATTGACACTTTCTGACGCCCTAAATTAGAAAGACTTTAGAAAACATTTTGGACAATGACAAGCAGGTTTTTTTTTTTTTTTTTTTTTTTTTTTTTTTTTTTTTTTTTTTTTTTTCCCATTTTCAACAGTGATTTTTACCAAGAAATACCAGAAAATGTTAAAAGAACATGTAAAAAAGAAAGAAAAACCGTTAGTTTGAAATTGCCATTTGCAACATCTTTGAAATTGGGCAAATTCAGAATTTTGCCATTCGGGAAAGTGTTTGACACAAGTGGTTCAAGTGGCGATGAAAGTACATAGAAGAATGCAAAACATGTCCATTTTCATTCGTCTTTTTTCAAGACTGACAAAGTAATGACACACCATCATAATGTCTTTTGTTTTAAAGTTAAATCCTTTCACACACGACGAATTTCGGAACCTTCAAAGAAGATACAGACGACATAACAGAAGTTGCTCGTTTTATGGAGTTTGTACATTTTGGCACGAAAAGTAAAGAGAGAACTGGAGAAAACGATTCTAATCCCACAAGGATCTCACAACCAGATTCCCGAATAGTGTCGCCAATACAAGAAATGTTTAGGGAAAGGGCTATTTGTAAATAGCGATGCATAAACAATTACAGAAATCCAGATTTTTGTCTATTTTTCAAAGAATCAAATAAAACCATTTCCCAAACATCGCGGTTTTTTTTTTTTTTTTTCATTGTTTGAATTTTAGAGATGTTTTGGACGACATAATTGGTATTGAAAAAGAAAGGATTTTTAGACCTATAAAATAGCACAGAAAAATTTGAGACAAAAAGAGAAAATATTCGGTAAAAGCATTTTCTTCTTTTTGTCTCATTGTTTCCCAAAATCTATGTATTTGGTGCGTCGAAAGGCGTCTTTGTGTGGGAAAGGACTAAAACATTACGCAAAAAGGCAGAGAAATTGATAGGCTAAGTAGGGGCCTACTTTTTTGGTAATTTGAAGCTCAGGGATCGAATAACTAGAATATAATTGAAGTGGGCTTATCATTACGCTGCTTTCTCAAAAACATCGTAACTGCAGCTTAAAACAAGCTGCAGTTACGAGGTTTTTGGAGAAAGGCACGATTTAGATCTGAAGGATGAATGTCAAAATTGGATTTCTTTTTCATTTTTATTATGAACAATTCGGTAGTAATGTTCTATTTTTAGAATGGGAAAACCCAATGGATTTATCCTCCGTGCTATAAATGTACTCGCGCGCAAATGGTTGTCAAGAGAAATCATATTTAAACACAAAAGAACAAAAGATTAAGGTAAATATACACTAAATAATTATTTTCCCCGTTTAAACCCTTTCTCCAACAGCAAATTTTTAAGACTGGTCCAAATTCAAAGATGTTGCCGACGACAAATTAAAGTTAATGAATGATATATTTTTGTGGGGTAGAAAACAGTGTGTAAATGAAGAAATTACTTGTGACAAGTAATGTCTTCATTTCTATCAATGTTTTCTTGTGGGGCGTCAAAAAAGACCAGTATGTGTGGAAATAGATCAATTCTTTTCCAATTGACAAAAATTTGACTGTTTACTTTGAAAACTGCTGCAGAATGCAATAAAATAAAGAATAGAAAATAATTATAGGGAGAAAAGAAGAAAATATTGCTTATCAATATTTCCCTCGTTTTATTTAAGGTTTACGAACTGAGAATGAAAACACCACTTTCTAGCCATACGAAATGCATCAAATTACACACACTTGTAAATACACTTCACAGAAGTTGATTCACCAGGCCGGATTTCAAGATTATGCTTTAAGAAGAAAATAATTTACAAATATTATTTTACTCTATTTTCATATGCAAGGGAGGTAATTTTGAACATTTTTGTCAAATATTTCCATAAGTATGCATTAATTAAAAATTCTAAACCATACAAAATGCTTATATTTGTATTTGGAATGGAAATGTAAAACAAATTAGGAATTACTGGCACTTTTCAAATTTCGCCTCTGGCTCTGCATTTCATTCTCAGTTCGTAAACCTTAAATATTCACCAGGATTTTTTTCATTGCGTGCGTCAAAACTATAAGCCTTTAATGCCTTTAATGCTTAGCAAGTAGTAGACTGAACTCATCAGAGTTGAAACATTTAGACAAAAATCAACAATACAATTTTCTTTTTCCTCAATGTTATCTATGTTTTTTAAAAGATGTTCAGTTCCTTTTAACCCATTACCGAACGGCCAATTTAATCTGGTCCAAATTTAGATATGTTGCTGACAAAAATTTCACGTGAATGATATGTGACCCATCCCGCTAAAAGGGAACTTATCGGGTGTGTGAAAAACATCGACCCTAATCGGTCTGCGCAGTCCGCACAGCCAGACTAGGGCCGACACTTTTCACCTGTAGGCCTATGTAATTTTCTAAATCCAGAATGGTTTCCCAATCTTACTATACGTTCATTTTTGCATACGGGATCTGGTTGACCTGTGCTGGGTCTGACAAGTCTGTCAAAATTTGGATTTTTGGAGTTCGGATAAGGTCCCTTTTAGCGTGACGGGTCACATGTTTAAAGTCCTTTCGGAGCAGAAAACATTGTGAGAAGTGAACTAAATACGACAGTTTCTACAGTTTTGAAAAGATATAATCAGATTAAATTAGCTAATAGTCAATGTTGGTCTAAAATGCCTGAAGACTGTCTCCTTATTCGGGTAAAAAAATGCACTGCCAAACAAGGTAAATAAGGACAATGTATTTCAGTACTTATATTTATTTTCCTTAAAATTACGCATTTAAATGCCCAATGAAGTCATTACCACGATCAAATTAGTGATATAATATCATTGAACCTCTCAAGATGTTCAGGCAATACTAAGTTAAGTTAATCTTTATCATTTAAGCTCATAAGGCATTTTAACAGAAAACTTTCGAATTGACATAAGCCATGCAACATCCTAACTATAGACCATAATGTCTATTTATAGAATATAAATAACTTCCCTATTATGACTTATACATCGTAAATAGAAATAAGCCAGGATATGATATGGCCTTAAACCATTCCCACACATTGACTCTTTTTGACTCCCCAAAAGATAAAGGCTTAAAGGCTTTGGAAACCATTGTGGAAAATGAAGAAATTGCTTGTTGAAAGCAATTTCTTCATTTCCCACAATGTTTTCTACAACAAAAGACCACAAAATTTAAATTTCATTGCTTTCAAATTGCCGTCTGCAAATCTTTGAATTCGGACCAGTCCAAAATTTTTACGTTTGGTAATGGGTTAAGAAAGCCATGGGTCTGGAAAAGGGTCCCTTATGGCATTTGAAACCAACGTGAAAATTCGCGAGACGACGACGAACATGGAAACAGATTAGTCTGTGCAAACGCACAGTCTGATCAAGTTCCATTGTGTAGTCTAATAGCTTCTACACCACGTACTTAACCCTTTCCCAAACAAGACATGATTTTGACGTCCCTGATAGAAAAGGCTTGGGAAAACATTGAAACAAAAGAAAAAACTGCTGATAAACAGCAGTTTCTCCTTTTGTCTCGATATTTTCTCTGCCATAATTTACACAAATTCTATCTGTAATAACTTCAATTTTGTCATTTGTGACAGTTTTTAAGTATATCGCCCTAACATTTTGCCGTTTGGGAAAGGGTTAAGAGAGAAAAATAGATCCTGATCTGACTACACTTTGGCTCAAGCTTACCAAGAAATATGGTAATCTCAAATGATTAAATCAAGGGCCTTTTTCCGGATGACCTCTAGGCATAAATTTATGAGAAATCCTTAATGTGGTCAATTCTTATATCAAATTCTAGTTTGACCCTTTTCCAAACAAATATTTCTTATGTAAATCATAGATAACTAGTGCATTCAAAAAACATGTTGGTTATCAGCATCATATTTTTTTCTTATCTATATTTACAAAACTTTTCCTTCTACGATTGTCAGGCCAAGGTCTTATTTGTGGTTTTCCACACCACAAGATTACATCATCTTTAATATGATGATGTCATGTGTTATCTTCAAAATCATCGTGACTACACCTTGTTTAAAGCTGTAGTTACGATGTTTTAGAAGAATAGCAGCGAAACAAATATTTAAAATCTGCAAGTCTGACTAATAGAATCTAGCATTTAACACTTGTGTCACAGACATTTTTCGTGGGCGAGACCAACATTTCATCCTACCATAAGATACATTTCACAGTTTTAAAAGTAAAATTATGTGAACGTTAAAACTTTAGACTATTATAATTGAATAATTATAGTGTATATTACTTTATTAAAAGAAGTTTGTGTGTTTCAGAAAGTTGAAAATAAACTGAGAATTGGACGTTTGAATAAAGCAACGATGGACAGAAGGAACTTCAGCCTGGTCATGCTATTCATCTGTGGCTGTAGTGTGTCTGGATTGGAATGTCCGAAACACTCGCACAAACATACGGGTAATGTATTTGATTTATTTTATTCTTTTAACCCATTACCAAACAGAAACATTCTAGACTGGCCCAATTACAAAGTTGTTGCAGACGGCAGTTTCAAGTAAAAAAAATTACATTTTCTTGAACTCTAAGAGTAGAAAATTTGTGGGATATGAAAAAATTGCTTGTCACTACCAATTTCTTTATTTTACACAATGTTTTCCAAAGCCGTTATATTGTAGGGAGTTAAAAGCGTAATTGTGTGGGAATGGGTTGATTAATTAATGCTTTGTTAATTATGATACGTTTACCTAATTTTCGACAGTCCCGTAGGAACAGGGGGCTAGGGGGTCTAAGCCACCAAAGTTGGACAAAATGCCAAGTTCCATTATTTTACACTGAACATTTAGGGAAAATCAAATTTACCCCCCCCCCCCCCCCCCCCATGAAATTGCGTCATGTAGGCCCGTTTTATAACATCGATACGGACCCATCAGCGTTGGCACTTATTTTGTATTTCAATCAGACCTCCTCATTTCAAAAACATGAATTTAAAACGATTCAACACTTTCCTACATAATGGTGTTTTTTTTACTCTTCTAAAGATGAATAAATTTGGAACATTGTGGAAAATGTGGAAATATCCTCATTTGCAACCTCATTAACTACTCAGAAAGACGAAAATGAAAAATTTCATTCACTGAATATTGCCGTTTGTGACAGCTTTGAATTTGGACTAGTCTAAAATGTTGTCGTCTGGGAAAAAGTAAAAAATCGTACTTCTGAAAACCATTTTTTTAGAAACTGCAAATTAATTTTCTAGAACAAAAAGTGCATTTCGATTTTTAGCTCCACTGGCCGAAGGCCAGCGGGGCTTATGTCATGGCCATGTGTCCGTCGTCCGTCCGTCCGTCCGTGCGTGCGTCCGTCCGTGCGTAAACTTTTTCTTCAAACATCTTCTTCTCCAAAACTACTGGACCAATTTCAACCAAACTTCACACGAATCATCCTTGCATGAATCTCTACCAAATTCCTTCAAGATAATAAAATCTATGCAGAACTTGAATTTTAATTAATTTAATTGAAGTAAATTTTCGAAAAATCTTTAAAAATTCTTCTTCTCCAAAACTACTGGACCAATTTCAACAAAACTTCACAGAAATCTTTCTTGCATGAATCTCTACCAAATTCCTTCAAAAGAATAAAATCCGCGCAGAACTTGAATTTTAATTAATTTAATTGATTTAAATTTTCGAAAAATATTTAAAAATTCTTCTTCTCCAGAACTACTGGACCAATTTCAACCAAACTTCACGCGAATTATCCTTGCATGAATCTCTACCAAATTCCTTCAAAAAAATAAAATCTATGCAGAACTTGAATTTTGATTAATTTAAATGATTTAAATTTTCGAAAAATCTTTAAAAAATTTTCTTCTCCAAAATTTCTGGACCAATTTCAACCAAACTTCACAGAAATCTTCCTTGCATGAATCTCTACCAAATTCCTTCAAAAGAAGAAAATCCGCACAGAACTTAAATTTTAAATAATTTAATTGATTTAAATTTTCGAAAAATCTTTAAAAAAAATTCTTCTCCAAAACAACTGAACCAATTTCAATCAAACTTCACAGAAATGTTCCTTGCATAAATCTCTTCTTAATTCCTTCAAAAAAATAAATTCTATGTAGAACTAAAATTTCAATTAATTTAATTAAATCAAATTTTCGAAATTTTTTTAAAAATTCTTCTTCTCCAAAACTACTGGATCAATTTCAACCAAATTTTACAGAAATGTTCCTTGCATTAATCTCTTCTTAATTCCTTAAAAAAATAAATTCTATGTAGAACTTAAATTTTGATTAATTAAATTAAATATAATTTTCGAAAAATCTTCTTTTCCAAAACTACTGGACCAATTTTAACCAAACTTCACACGAATCTTCCTTGCATTTATCTCCTCTAAATTCCTTAAAAAGAATAATTTCTGTGAAGAACTTAAATTTTAATAAATTTTATTAAATTGAATTTTCGAAAAATTGTTAAACAATCTTCTTCTCCAAAACTACAGGACCAATTTCAACCAAACTTCACAGCAATCTTCCTTGCATGAATCTCTTCCAAATTCCTTCACAATTGGATGAAAAGCATGGCCGTTGTGGGCTAGGATTTTTTTCGCTATATGAAACAGTGTAATTTTAAGAAAATTTAAAAACATTTCTGCTCCTTAATCACTTATTGGATTTCATTCTGGTGTAGCATGAATCTTCTTTGAATATACCTCTATTGTATTCCTTGAAGAATTTAGTAGTCTAAATGTATAAAAGCCAGTGGAGCGATACAGGGCCATCTTGGCCCTCTTGTTCAACTATGTCTCAGTTTCGAAACACTTGAATCAGCGCAATTAAGGAAGAGAGCACTTGCATCCCATAATTATCTTCCACATAGGAGGCTACGCCTACTCACACATTTCGCAGATGAGAAAAAGTATATGAACATCTATCCTCCCTATTAAATGTTCTCTAGTTGAGAAATAGAAGAAACTATAGACGGACAACATTTTATTTGTGATTATTTTATCGTATAATTTTCCGCATTTTGTAATATTTATTACCATGTCTATGAGAATATAATGAACAAACAAAATTATGGCTACTACTTCATTTGGGACTATCTAAAATAAATGTATCCGATCTATTCGGGCGACGTCGTAGATATTCGGCGGTGGAACATTCCACCAACGAATGTTTACGACGTCGCCCAAATAATTCCGACCTCACGCAAATCTCATTAGGGGTGGATTAGCTCAAAGTAAACGTCTTTTTTTCAATTCTTTGTCTACAGGTTTACCATACTTTACAACAAAAGCATCGACAGATGTCTTGTATATCCGGTATGGTCATTTTGCCGAACTGAGTTGCTGTATGGCAGGAGCAGACGACATCGTGTGGACAAAACTAAATACAGAAAATGGAACTTGGGACATCTTCAATATAACGGAAATAGAATCCAATCGGATAGAGTTCGTAAACAATCGACATGGCCTCGTTTTCAAAAGTGTTCAATTCCAAGATGGTGGAACATATAAATGCTTTCCGAAACAAAAGGGGCTTATACACTCAAATATCAGCCGGAAGTTTTCAATTGACGTTATTTCCTGTGACCCGCTTGCACGTGGACCTTACGCCATCGCCCCACTGCCTTGTGCAGAAACTGTGACTCAAATCGGTGAAACATTGACACTGCCGTGTAACGGCTATTATGGGTGTGACGATGGTTCCGATTTCCGATTGGTTCAGTGGTATGTGTCACGTGATGGCACGGATGATTCTGATTGGATCCCAGCATCAGATTTTGACCCACGGTATACTGTAACGACGACAGATACCGGGTAAGGAGGCCTAATAGTTTTAACCCATTACCAGACGACAAAATTTTTGACTGTTCCAAATTCAAAGATGATGCAGACGACAATTTCAAATGAATATAATTTCATATTTATTGGTCTTTTGGGGTAGAAAACATTGTGGGAAATGAAGAAATTGCTTGTCACAAGCAATTACTTCATTTTCCATTTTGTTTTCTAAAGCTTTAATCTCAAAGGGCGTTAAAAAGCGTCAATGTTTGGGAATGGGTTAAAATACTTAGTAATAATGCAAAATATGGTCAGTTATTGACATTGAACATTTAGGCCTTTGAATACATTTTTTTCGCGTAAAACAAACAATAACAATAAAAAGGTAAAATCCCCAAAATAACAGAAAACTATCCTGAAAGCCATAGTGAAACACACGTACAATTTTGCTATCTTTCCATTCAAAATTTTACAAAAATCTTTGAAAGTCGCCTTCATGAGGCAAATAAGTTTCGTCCGTCTGTTTCATTAGCATTTCATGATCTGATAATTTATTAATGTAGATAGTAATGTGGTTCTGTCTCAAAATTGTTTTTAAACCCAAATATTTTATCGAAGGCAACATATTCCCAAGTAAAAAAATACCAGCATGGTAAATGCAGTCATTAATGACATTTCTTGTCTTTTCTTCGTACAGGAACAATGTTGAAGTCCATTCCAACTTAACAATCTCGCATGTGAAGAAAGAGGATCTCAGTCGCAGATTTAAGTGTGTGTTAGCTTCAGCACAGATAGTTCATGGAGAAACCAGTATACCGGTGAAACTAGTCACTAGTCACCAACAGTACGGTATGTGTCTTTTTCATATCTAAATGTCTAGAAATGGACCACATGTAACACTTTGATTAAGGACACAGGCTAGATATACTAGAAATCGGAACAACTGGGGACAGTGCGGGCATGCTTTTGTGTTGTACACGGTATCATTTATACAAGTACATGCAGCCAAAGTTTTGATATGTCTTCCAAGAATTTCACTTTTAATTGATCCAGCTTCCCATAACCATTAACAGAAAAATACGTGTAGGACGGTCAAAAAGATACTGTCTTCGACAAGCATGAACACCTTCTATTAACTAAGAGAAACCTTTCTTAATTTCAATGCAAAATCGTATGTTTCAGTTATAAAAATTCAGTTAGCTTGAATCATTCATTCGTTTATTTATTTATTTATTTTTTCGAAAACCACGTGAAAATTGCAAGTTCAATACATTTAAACAAACAATTTAAGTAGTTTGACGCGCAAATGTATGTTTTCTTTTGCAGGCAAAACTGACGACGACGTTGTCATGGCAAGCGTTACCATAACAACCGTGGCAGGAATAGCCTGCGTGCTCATCATCGTGATAGGAATATTCATAAGCGTAACAATCCTACAAGCAAGAAAAACAAGAAAACATATCTCGAGGGACATCCAACAGAAAATATCCTTGGACAGATTACCTCTACATATCGGTGATTCAAAAACATACAGTGATGACGTTGTTTAAAAGATAATTGAGTACGGAATTTACATCATTTCCTGGAGGAAGCGTGCAATAGAATTATTCGGCACACTCCGGATTTTGTCGGCTGGATAAGCGAAACCCGCCGTGTTGTGATGAATGCAAATTTATGCATTTTTTTTTTTCAAATCTTTAATCAGGGACGAGTGATCCAGTCAATTTGTGTAGCTGTGCCTTTTCTCTTTTCGTAAATGTGCCTTTGTAGACTAGTCGAATTAAAACATTATAAACATTGTAAACATCATAAATTTGATAAGGTAGATCTATTCCACCCATCATAGATACCAAGCACTTCTTGCAACTTCCGCCTCATTCGTGACAACGGAAACTGGCGTTGGTATCCAGATTTTTAAAATCCGGATACCCTCGCCAATATCCGTTTTCACGGAAAAGTGGCGAAGGTGGAGGCTACATTGCACGGAGTGTTTGGTATTTGATGACTATTAACTGAAATTAACTTGCATTTATGTTTTGAGTATTCATTTGAATCGTTTCGAAGAGACTTTTCGAAAAAAAATAAACGCAAGTTAGAGCTTAGTTAATGATAAATTTCATTTTGCGTTTTAAGGTAGAATACCCGTAATGTGGCAATTTTGAGGTTCATGAACCATCGAATTTATTCCGAGAGTCGTCGTTTAGTATCCGAACATATTCGGGCGCGGTCGTAAACATTCGGCGGTGGAAAGTTCCACCGCCAAATCTTTTCGACGTGACCCGAATAATTCCGACGTCGGGCGAATCTCATTAGGGGTGGACTACCTTAAAAGCCCTTCATTTCACCATTTTGCAGCTTTGAAAGAGCCAGCCAGATTCCATTGTGTAAAAATGATGATGCATTTCTCCATACATCTTGTTTTCATACCATATTTATTAAAGCTTCATTTGTTTTCATGTTATGCCGACCCTGTATTTTTGTGTCATTTAGCAAGCCCTATCTAATCTTTGTTCAAAGTTGATCTCATTTGATGTACATTTTGTTTCTGCAATTTTGTTCAATTCGCAATAAAATATTGTATAATAGAAAAGAACATGTGTATTTTGGTGCCTTTGTTTATATTACCAACTGTTTAAACCCTCTTTCAAACGATAGAAATCTAGACAATCGAAGATACTTGTCGGACTGAATTCCTTTAATCCTTTCCAAAACGACATGATTTTATGGTGATCTACTTCAAAAACTGCTACAAAAGACAAAATGGATGATATTAAAGATAGGATTTGTGTAAAATATAGCACAGAAAATATTGAGACTAAAAGAGAAACCGCTGGTTATCAGCAGTTTCTTCTTTTGTCTCAATGTTCTCCCAAACATTTTCTATTGGGGACGTCAAAACCAGGTCTTGTTTGTGAAAGGGTTAATACTGCTGCGGACAATAAAATGGGTGATGGCAAAGAAAGCGGTGATATGTGCACAATATCACGGTGGATAATCACACGACTCCGAATTTCAGATAATATTCAATATTTTTGTTTATACTAATTCGGTTTGAAGCAGAGAGGGTGGAAAATACCAGGAATAAGTTGGGAGTGAGTGATTTTTGAAAAATCAGCTAATGAAAAAAGTTATTGAAGATCAACCAAAGTTTTGGATAATCTTCAAGAACTTTTTCATCAGCTGATTTTTCAAAAATTCAACACGCTCATTTAATGCGTGACGTCTGTCCACCTTCTCTGCTTTAAACCGAATTCAAATCGGTCCAGTATTCACAAAATTATTGAAAATTTTCTGAAATTGTTGTATCACGTGATTATCCATCGTGAATATGGCACGTGAAATTTCAGTTAAAAGAAATGACTGTATTTTCTTCTTTTGGCTCAATCTTTACCGTAGTAGGCCTATCATTAAACCTTTTCCAAACAGCAAAATTGGGGATATTCCCATTTGAAAGCTACTGCATACGACAATGGGTGTTGACAAAGAAACGATATATGTACAATTAAGCTAGGAAATATTGAGGCAAAAGGATAAACTGCTGATTATCAGCAGTTTCTTCTTTTGTTTCAATGTTTTCCCAAGCCCATTCTATCAGGGACGTAAAAATAGGTCTTGTTTGGGAAAGGGTTGATTAAGGATGTCTAAACCAAGCCTTGTTTGAGAAAGGATTGAAACCTAAGTCACTGCGAAATTCTGTGTCAGTTTCAACTTTTTTTGGTTTTGACGACAAGCAAACAACAGCAACAAAAACTTTAACCAAGACGGAGTAAGGTCAACTAGGCAAGCACTTCCTAGGTCGTAGGGGGGGGCTAAAATAGTTCTTTGAAAAAAAATTGGCCCCTTTTATGGTGATGCCTTGCTCTCTGCATGAATGATTTTGAGCTCAGATTTCCATTGGATGCTTTTGGTTGACATTTTTTCTCATTTTTTGAGCCAGAATCCATGTTTCTTTTCAGGACTATATGACGTCTCTGGGTGGATGAGTACATGTGGCCACCATTTCCGGTGTCTCTATTTTGACACTGAAAAATACACGGTACGTATGTTTGATTGAAATTCTTAAAAAAAAATCCACTCCATGATAGTGGGTTCATTTCCTGGAAATTCCACAGGCCAAGGATGGATCTATAGCAGTTTAGGGACAGTTTGGCAAAAACTCAAGTTGTTGATGGTGTGACAATGTGTGGAAAATGGGTATTTTACATAGAATTAAATAGGAGCCAATATTAGTGGTATGACACCAGACAGAGAAGAGACGCAAATCCGTAAAAGTAGTTCAGTGTACGTACAATGAAATTCTCTCCCTTGCGTATTAACCCAATACCAGATGGCATCATTTTAAATCGTTCTAAATCCGAAAATGTTGCAGACCACAATTTAAAATTGATGGAGTTTTACATTGAATGTTCTTTGTCAATAGAAAACATTGTGGGAAAATAAATAAATTGCTATTTCTTTAATTTCCACGATGTTTTCCAAAGCCAATTAATGTGTGAAAAAAGAGACATTGTGTGGGAATAGGTAAACCGTTTTCTCAAGCAGGCCCTGGTTTTGGGTTTAGACGTCTGTATTAGTATTGTAATGGGAACGTTTTGAAAGAAATTGTGAATTATTTAAAACGTCGAGTCTTACGTATATTCCGCAAAATCTGGATTATCAACGCAAAACTCATACAAAAAGTATCATTTTAAAGCATAGATTCAAATATTAATTACTAATTGAATATATTTGAGTTATAACAGAATTTACGTTTTCAGGGTTTTATCTAATCGTTTTCAGTAGTGTATTTTGTTGTTAGCAATCTTGGAATTAAGCAATTTCGAAATTGCTTAAAATAGTATGACGTAATATTGTTATTTTGAAGTTGGAAACACCCCGAAAGCAGCTTGGTTATCGCTTTTATTTGCCGTGTCCGGGTTCAAGTAATAGTCAGGGCACGAATTTAGAAAAGTTATCACCTAAAGGCATTTTGTGAAGAAAAGGGTTTGAGATCGGTTCCAAGGGTATTTTGGTATGCTGAAACCGAAAAACAATGTTGCCAAGCTGAAAAATGGCTTCTTCATCATCTAATTTGCATATTTTCAAAATGGCCACCAAAACCTTAATTATGCAATAATTATGTTGTTATTTATTATTTTTTCGTCATGTTTTGTTCTAAATATCGCAAATTTCATGTTAACAGACTAAAACTAAATGGTTTACTACGTGAATGAGAAACAAAAATGGCCTTTTCAACATCTAATTTGCATATTTTCAAAATGGCCGCCAAAAACATAAAATCCGCTATATAGTATCAAAGTCTTTGGCATAATCTTAACCAAATTGTTGAGATAGTTTGCTATTAATTGTTTAAAACTAATGAGTAATTAATTTAAAAAGTAAATAGAATCACGTTGACACTATTTTAATAATCTTTTACCGTATTACTGGCAATACACATTAAACATACAGAATATCTCTTTCAAGTTTCAAGTTTTTTGGCATAATCTTAACCAAATTGTTGATATGATTTGCCATAAATTGTTTAAAACCTCTGAGAAAATAATTTCAAAAGTAAATAGAATCACGTTGACACTATTTTTAATAATCTTTTACCGTATTACTGGAAAACCCCTATTAAACATACAGAATATCACTTTCAAGTTTTTGGCATAATCTTTAAATAATATTTTACCGTATTACTGACAATAAAACATTTTTAAACATGCAGAATATCACTTTCACATTGAATTTATTTATCATTTTTTTGTTATTATTTTATTTTGTTTTTGAAAAAAAGCGCTATTAAAAAACATTTATCTTTTATCAACAATACCAATTTAGACGTTTACGTATACATTTTGATTTAAAAAAAAACTTGGACATTTTAGATTTAGCCTTTATACAATTATTTGGTTCAATTTCAAAATGATGCTAAGCTAAAATATTTTAACATGTCTTTGGTACTTATGGCTAGATCGGAGCTCCGGAAAAATATATCATCTGAATTCATTTTTACTAGAATTGATTTGATAACAGAAAATGTCATAAGAGCTAAGCACCGTATTTATTCCAATAAAACCGATAACACAGCCTATATATTGTTTTTAAAATGAGATACATGCCAAAGAACGTGAATGTGTCCAATTTTCATATAATCATATGTTTGGTGCAAGCGCATTACAATCCTGTACACAATGTATGTTCTCGCTGGTGATTAGATATTCCCCGTCTACTTAAAGGGGCCATGATAGATATTTCAGGCATCAGGACAATATGGGGACAATTAGAGTTTACTAAGTGGTATGCACATCATATTTTCTGGGCAGAAAAATGGTTATGTCTTTGGTACCAAGATTTTCATCAATGCTTAGTTTCCTATAAATTTAATGAGAAACTAACAATGTGGCAGGTAAAGTTAGATACAAACTTCATATAGGAGGGGTGTTCATTAAAGATTTCCCCTAACCTAATTCTAATAAGTATAGAGAATTAAAACTTGGTACAAGTATTAATCTTTCTCTATATGGCCTCTGGCCAGAAAGACATACTTCTGCCATCGTTTAATGCAGTTTTGGAGACCTGTTCTGTAGAACACTGTAGATTGTGCCCGAAACCTTGCATTGACTTTATGGTGGCATCATCAATTACAGACTGTGGGCGCCCAGGATTCGGGCTATTTCCACAGACTTATGTCCACACTTGTACTGAGTATACCAGTGTTTGACAAAGTCTTATGATGGGACATCATCCTCCCCAAACTTCTTTTATGTCATCAAATTCGTCCTTTAGACGGCGACCTTTCAAATACAGGAATCTGATGACTGCTTGCTCCATCACGCTACCTTACTTAACTTCAGCACACGGAAATAAGAAACAAATTACTTTTCAGAGCTGCAAGATTTCATGTGACCTATAGAGGTATACGGTAATGTATGTGTACAATTTCAACTTCCTACCTCAACTGAAAGTATGTCAGGGGAAATCTTTGATGAACGCCCCTCGTAGAAGAACTGAATGAATTTGATGCGATTTTTCATGATTCAGTCAGCATCTACCCATACAGGTTAATGTCTCTGTGCAGTATCAGGCGAAAAAACACTTCTCTTATCATAATCATTTCCTTCCTACTTGCCTCTCAGGTACGGTTGCCTTGTGTGAAGAAATGTTGAGCATTGAAGAAGCCAATGCCTCTGTCTAGGCTATTCTTATTTATGTCCTGGTGTGGCGTCCATATTTGAACCTTCATTTTAAACTTGTGTGAACTTTGAACGCATGCGGGTATACACCAAGAAACCCATATTTTATATTTATGATAATTCATGACAAATGATATGGCCCTTGTCATGAGCACAGCTAAAAGGGATTTTTATACAAATGGGCAGGTTTAAAAAAATGTGACGAAAGTGTGACATTTAAATGTTAAGAATAACAGCTAATTTTACAGAATATCATCCAGATTTCTTAATTAGGGAGGCTAAAAACTATTCTAAATGGTTAAGCAGTGCTCAAATTACATATATATTCATGTTCACTACTTTTTAGCTAAAATTCTGTGCACAATCTTGCGAAATGACAACAAAAAAGCGTTTCACTCCTGACAGCACATATATTGCACAATATGAGAAATTGTAACCCACGAGTTACTAAAAAGTAGAGTGCAGAATGCCCACAAGGTTGATGGCTTCCTAAAAAAATTGAGTGGTAGATTTCTGGCTGAATAGACAAAAATGAGAACACAATTTGCAAAATAAAAGTGTTTCACTCCTGACATAAAATTCAGATGGGTATTGTATAAAACAGGCTCCACATCCTAAACCAATGAAGATAAGATAAAAAAAGTAATTTTAAGATGATGATGCACATGTTGTTTTATGAATTACCAGTGCTTATTGTAGTATCCTGTCACTGTCTTTTATTTACCATAGCTTAGAAACTTGGTAAAAGTGTTAAGTGTCACACAAAAACGTTTCACTCCTGACATTTTTGACATGTTTTAATGACATATCTTTTTTATTTGTGAAGCGATTTTCTTTAATCTTGGTACCCAGTATATAGACACAATAACACATCTTTATAGCTTTGATTGGGTTGAATATGTTTCTCTGTAAAAGCCGTGGCATGTAAAAAGTGAATGGTCACATTTTTTTAAACTTGCCCAAATGTAAGTGCACAACCAATGATACGGGCTCTAGATGAAACTGTCAATACTTTATGCATTATCATTAAATAGATGAAATAGTTCTAACAGTTTCGGATAAAGCTGCAATAGTTCAATAAATAACAACAGAAACTATCTATCCAGGGCTTGTGGGTTCGAACCCATGGGTGTCAAAATGCTTTTTGAGGTATTATAAAAAGTCTGTAACCAAAGGATGAATCGCCTACATATAATCTACATGTATGTGTGATGAATATATGCATCAGTCACTGTGATGTTACTGACAATTTAACCCCATTCAATCATTAAAGTTTATGTAACGTGTATTTGTTGACTAGAAAATCTGTATTATATTGTATATCAGTCACTATATCCATTTTCTAGTACCGGGATATTATAGAGAGGTTTCGATTTCAAACTTGTACGTGTACGTGTACGTGTACTGGTAACTACACGTACACGTACACGTTTCTATCTAGGGAAGGTTTCGATTTCCAACTTGTACGCGTACGTGTACTTGTAGCAGGTGATTTGGGAAAGGGTTAAAAGGGTTAAAAACTGTACCCGTTTCAAAACTAGAAGTGTTTTTGGAAAGCACCAGCGGAAAAGAAGAAAATTCCAGCATTTTCCCCCCAATTCCAGATCTACCCTTATTGAAAAACTTCAGCAAAAAATATTAAATATGGTCAGATTTTCCTTCGGAAACTTATCTGAAAATGACAGTAGATCTATAAATTTCAGTTTAATAAACTTGATCTAGATCTACTAAGTTTGAAAAGGCGTCAACTGCATAAATCCTATGCAGGGTTAGTGGGTAAATACTTGCGGTACTGACTCAATGTACTGGCATAAATTGGGTTAGGAAAGGTCGTTGATACGACCTGTATTAAAAACGCCGTAACTTTCAAACTATTCTTGTTAGGATACCACTCACAAGTATATTCTCATTAAAAATGCATGAATTACCTCATGCATTCATTTAAACACCTAGAAACTGTACCAATTAAGAATAAAAAGCTACAAGTTTTTACTTACGTGTAAACCGGCCTCTACAAGTTTTCGGCGTGTAGCGAGAGTGATAAATAATCACAAAGTGATGACGTCATAGTGACGTTTCGCACAAAAATTACTCGTACACGTAGAAGTAGGCGTACAAGTTCGAAATCGAAACCTCTCTAATCATAGGTAGATCAATAAGTTGCCTCTTTGAAATAGTGTCAAAATGAACAAACAATTTTTCTTCTGAAACATTTAGGTTCAACATACTATAGTGAAATAGGTTTGCCACACTCAACCAATTTTGCAATCTAGCAAAATTTGGAAATCTAAGATAATTGTACTTTTTAATATTGTTCAGTGCCTAAGTTGGTTACCTGTTTAATATGTGTTCAATTTCAAATAATCATACACAATTTAATTTCTAAGGATATCAAAATATAAATTAAAACAAGTTTTAGTTACTATATTTTCAGCAGTTTGGAATCATGAGCGTATATGAAAGTGCAAAAAATGGAATTTCCCACAAAATGGAATTTCCCACACTTCACTATTCCTTATTAGAATGAATACGGTTAAAGTTTTATACGTTGATTTATATTTCTAAGAATTTATTGTGGATATTTTGGGGAAAAGTTTAACCAAATCATGATTTCAATATAGTGACTAGGATGTATCATTATTTCGTCAAAATTATGCGAACAATTATTTAGATGGTTTTTGAATTGGCGTGTTTGAGGTAGATCTACGTTAAAAGTATTAATATATGGTCAAAGGACAGCTGTGCTAAGATGTGTTTTTTATCATATCTGCATTCGAAACTTTACCTTTAATGCATAATATATAATAATAAAATAGTACTATTAACATTTTACTGCATTTCACACAGGAAAATGAAATGTAGATTAATATTATTGTTTCAATGGGATTTATTGCCATTTATACGGTAATTTTCAAAAAAACGAATAAATTTTTTTCTCAATCAATCACCTATTAAATCATTTAGTTTTAGTCTGTTAACAAGAATTTTGCGATATTCAGAAAAAAGATGTCGAAAAAATGACAAATAACAACATTATTATTGCATATTTGAGGTTTTGGCGGCCATTTTGAAAATATGCAAATTAGATGATGAAGGAGCCATTTTTCAGCTTGGCAACATTGATTTTCGGACTCAGCATACCCAAACACCCCTAGAAACGATCTCAAACCCTTTTCTTCACAAAATGCCTATACCTTAAAAACTAAGCGACTTTTTAAGAATTTTGTCCTGACTATAAACCGTTATTTAACATTTCCCAAACTAATCCTGGGGCCTGTTTCATCAAAACAATTAAGACGTATTTTTTACTTACCGATGTCTTAAATATCGCTTAAAATAACAATCGCATAACGAAAGTCTTGATAGATTGGTGATACGCGGTTATTGCCCTAAACTTGTCGTAAGTCATCGGTAAGACAAAAATAGCCTACGTCTTAAATGTTTTGATGAAACTGGCCCCTGGATTAGTTTGGGAAATGTGGGGCCTGTTTCATCAAAATATTTAAGACGTATTTTTTGACTTACCGACGACTTAAAAAACGCTTAAAACAACCATCGCATTACATAGTTTTTGGTTGATTGGAGATACGTTATTCTTCCCCTAAATGTGTCGTATGACATCGGTAAGTCAAAAATACGTTTGAAATGTTTTGATGAAACAGGCCCCTGGTTTCGACGCCCCTTGTAGAAAAGGCTTAGGAAACCATTGATGCAAAAGAAGAAAATGCTGATAACAAGCATTTTCTAATTTTGTCTCAATATTTCTGTGTTGCATTGTACACAGAATGAGATCCTACCTTTACTAACACCCGTCTTGTCGTCTGTAACAGTTTTCAAACAGGAATATATTTGCTGTTTGGGAAAAGGTAAACCCATTACCACACATTGACGCTTTTTGACTCTCCACAAGATGAATGCTTTTGAAAACATTGTGGGAAATGAAGAAATTGCTTGCTTCTTACAAGCAATTTCTTCATTTCCTATAATGTTTTCTATCCCGATAGGCCCAAAATATTCAACTGAAGTTGTCGTCTGCATCATCTTTGAATTTGGACAAGTCTATAATTTTGCCGTCTGGTAAACGGCTAAAATTGGTGCCGGTATGATTATAGATATCCCTGGAGTCAAGTGTAATCGAATATCCTTAAATAAAGATTTATCTGAAAGGTCACTGTATTTGACCTACGTCATTACCCACCCACTCCTGCATTGTGTTCATGAACGATCAATTTAATCACGATTGATAACCACGTGATACAATATTTTCAGAAAATCTTCAATAATTTTGTAAATACTAGACCGATTTGAATTCGGTTTGAAGCAGAGAATGTGGACAGACGCTACCCATTACATAGAAGTGGTGTATTTTTTTTCTTTTAAATCAACTGACAAAAAAGTTATTGAAGATCAACCAAAAGTTTGGTTGATCTTCAATAACTTTTTTGTCAGTTGATTTTTTAGAAATCCACCACGTCCAGGTTATTCGTTACATGTTTCCACATTCTCTGCTTCAAATCGAATTCAAATTGATCAGGTATTGACAACGTTATTGAAGATTACTGGGAATTCTAAGTCACGTGATTTATACACCGTGTTAATCAAACCTTTTCTGAAACAAGACCTGGTTTTGACGACCCTAATCAGGGAAGCTTTGGTAAACATTGATAGAAAAAATACAATGATGACAATTACCATTTCTTAACAACGGTTTCTGGGCTGAAATGTTCAAACAGTCAATTGTCGGTGTAAATGCAAAACCTCGTATGTCGAATTTTGCGATTTTCAATGTAAAATCTTGTGTGTCCAGTTTAGACAATTCTTGTAGGTTTTGAGATATTTTTAATGATCAGTATTAATGACACATTATTTGTGAACAATATGTCCAAATTTCGAATAAAACCTTTCAGTTTGGGAAAAGTTATTACACTTTGTTCCTTCCCCTTTGATTTTATCCAAAAACGAGATACGAGGTTTTACATTGACAACGACACAATATTTATCGAAATTCAATCATGTCGTTACAGCTTTCATTTTTGACCAGTCTGGAATTTCACCGTTTAGGAAATGGTAAACGAACGTATCATGCAATTGTAACGGGCAAATCAACTGGATGGAGTTGTACGACATTTTCAATTATAGGGTGATAGCTGGTTATCCTTTCCGTGTGGTCCTGTAATTCCTCGAAACAAAGCAAACACAATATCGGTATCCAATCAAAGCCAAGAGCTCTGTCCTCAGGTTGTCATTCAAAAATGATTCATCTGTTGGTCTGCTCTCTTAACCCTTTCCCAAACGACAAAGTTAAAGGGCGATCCACTTCAAAAACTGCCACAAATGACAAAATGGAAGTTATTAAAGGTAGAACTTGTGCAAATATGACAGAGAAAATATTGAGACAAAAGAAGAAACTGCTGGTTATCAGCAGTTTCTTCTTTTGTTTCAATGTTTTCCCAAAGGTTTGCTATTAGGGACGTCAAAACCAGTTCTTGTTTGGGAAAGGGTTAAAAACAGAGCACATTCTCTCTTCATTCCATTATGATAGAATGATACTCAGAAACAAACAGCTTTTTGTCAAATATGGAAAATGCCTGCTGGCCCTGCCGGGATTCATACCTCTGTTCCATGGAAAGATAGTCTCTGACATCAGCGAGTGAGCTATCCGTCTTCGAGTAGGGCATAAACGGGTACAAAATTTCTACCCGAGGACCCGTCTACCAACTACCCGCGGGAACCCGAGTACACATACAAATGGATAATTCGTGACTTTAGATGGCCCAATCGTAAAATTGCATGGAGGGACCTGGACTGGCTGCATACGACAGTTTGGCTGCTATACACAGGTGGTCGCTAACACAGTTTTGACTGTAGTTATAGTATAGGAGTAATCCACCAATGAAAACATGCAGGCGAGTTGACTCGACCGAGTCAACTCGCCTGCCTGTTTCCATTGATGGGTTTCCAAATGAGTCTCTCCTATCTAATGTAATTCTTGGCAACATGTTTTGCACTATTTTCATAATTGTAAAACTTTTTTGACTGTCTAGATGTGTTGAATTATTAATAAAAGTTGAAAGCCAACATTTATCATCGGGTAACGGGTAAAGAATTTGTACCCCGGTACTGGCAGTATTTTACCCTACCTGCGTGTACCTGGGTACTCGTGAACAGCCTTAGGGTATTGACAGGGGTAATGTGATTCAAAACATTGACCACAGAATGTCTCAACAAAAACCTTTATTGCGTTAATAAGTTATTTACAAAATTATATGCAAAGTTGTACAAAACAGAATAACTATTTAAGGCAACTCTTGAATAATATTGTTTTGTTCCAGAACTTTTTTAGAAAGGCACATTTTCAAAAGCAAATATCTAAAATATTTTTGGACACAGATAAGAAGACAAAATATTATAGAATTAAATTATATAAAATTAAGTAAAAGAATTATAGCGTTCTGAATAAGATTACTGTATTGTTTCTCTTAAAAAGTCAATCTTTTTTCTCAAACAATGCCTGGTTGCCATAATTCTGATAGAAAGTCTTAGAAAGGCCATGGTTGAAGTATAATATGCTGATAAATCAGAACATGAATTCAGACATGTCTGACTAACAACTCTATCAATTTATTACCGTATCTTTACGGTGGTCTTTTCAATTTTGTCACCAAATGCAATCTAAGAAATTATGCCAATCAATTACGCTTATCAATAAGCTATGTCAAACTTGACGAAAGAAAAGCTTGGACGCCAGATCTGCGGATTCTTGATGAATATTGTATTATTAAAGTCGAATATTTTCAAGAAAAATAAAAAAAACATCAAATTTTCAGAAGGCACATATTTTGCAACAATATTTACCTGTTCAACTGTTTCGGCACAGATAAAAGCAGAAATATTTCATCTTTGTGTAAAAACGTAGCAAAATGTTAATTATTGATAATTCGAAACAAGACGTTGCCTTTTGTCTAACATTCAAATAAACTACAAATTATCACGAATGATACAACAACAAATCAACAATTACAAGTATTTGCATAATTACATATAAATTGTTCATCTAAATAGGCTATATTTGTCTATTTTCCCGGAAAAGGAGTCTAGGAAAAGGTGATTTCAGATTAGAAAGAATTTCTTGAAATTGTTTCCCAATGAAATTATGTTTTTTCAAGTCCCTAACGTGTTTTTATCAATTATATTTGAGCCAGGATCTGGAAAAACGTCCTTTATAGCATTTGAGACAGCCAGATTTCAAGGTCAGACAGTGCCTAGATTCAGTCTAGCCAGCATCCTTCTTACGCTCAAAAGGTTACTAAAGTTCACGAGGAAGCTATTGGAGAACAACATGGTTCCTGGCCAGACTGCGTGTATACGCAGGCTGATCTTGAACCATGTTGTTCTCAAATGCCATAAGGGACGTTTTTCCAGATCCCGGCTCATTTATATTATTATATTATTCATTTCTTACTTTTTTTCATCTAATAAGAAAAGGAATGCGTTATAATGCTACATTAATTTCGCAATCAGCGACGCCTTTGAATTCGAATCAGTGCAAGAATCTAGATATGTGTTATTTATTGCCAAATTCAGACAAAACACGGGCTTTATAGGAATCTAGAGTTTGGAAGCTACATATGGCCTACGTTAATTCAAAATATACAGTATTAGAATGGATTGCAAAATTTTCAGTTCTTCCACAAGTTATATTGAAAGTACGTGACATTTCCCGTATTCCATTCTATCAAACATACAATTTCAAAACAGATTACAATACATTATTCAAGCGTACATTAACCATAAATGTAATTAAAGGTATAAAAGGACTGAAGGCATAGTCGTATCATCTTAAAAAAGAAGTTGCGTTTTCTCAATGTGAATATATACACACATATCTTTGTTGTTATGCTGGTAATTATTTGTTTGCAACTTTTCTTGTGTAGAAATAAATTTCAAGTTTAAATTTTGTACTGCGCTAATAAGAGAAATTGGAATGTGAATTGCTGATACAAAACATCTAATGTTTGAATTATCATCCTCAGTCGACGATTTTAGTAACATTCACGCTTCAGACACATTATACATACAACCTACTAACAAAAATTCACTCGAATTTCATTCGACTATGAATAAAACGTGCTAATGGAGATATACAAACTGGGCTGCGTTCAGTAGACAAAAAGTTAGCTAACGTTAGCAACAGTCGCAACTTCTTTGACACATATTTCACAGAATTGACCGAGTATTCCGAATGAAACGACCATCGATCAAAATTAAACGAGAAATCGTTATAATTCTTTTGGTTAATTAAAACAACTGTATACCTCACGATAAATGACCTGGCAGAGCAGCCCATGCTAATCGAATAGAATGTTCTGTCAGGTCAAACGATTCTCGTTTAACTTTGAACGTATTATGATAGTTAAGCCTCGAAAAGCTATTCTACAGCAACATTAGCCCGGGACAAATTAATTTTTGTGTGAAAAGTCCGTTAGTTGAGCGTCTTAACAAAACATTGCCAAAGTGGGGTCATTACATATATGCAGATGTCTCGGATTAATGTTGCTGGACTATAATCTTATTTCGCTGCTTTTCTTCAAAAACCTCGTATCTGCAGCTTAAAACAAGCTGCAGATACGAGGTTTTTGCAGAAAAGCGACGATTTACAGCACGCGTCACGCTCTAGTACACACAATTCATAAACAAATGATCCAACAAAAAATCACAGTTCCAAATCAAAGGACTGAAGGGAGTGTAAGTCGTCCTAATCTATTTCGGGTACAGTATAGCCGTCAACTGTCAGCACGTGCTGCATTCCCTCGCTATGACGTCGACAGCAGATCCGGGCTTTAGAGGCCGCTAACGCGAAGTCGAATGTTATAGTGCCGTCTGCGATATCCGTCTATAAATAGAAAATAAAATCGTGTAAAATAAATAAAATAACTTCGTTGGGAAAGGATATGCATGTATAAAATGACCCTATCAATTGATTTCAAAATACAAGTAAGAAGTTATCATATATCTAATTGCGGTAAACTGGTCCAAAAACAATGTTGTTGCAGACGATAATGCAAGTGAATTTTACTACATTTAGCATGGGTCGAACAATCTCTTGGACTGAAATGCATTTTCATATCTTCTAAATCCAAGGTTTACGTCGACGAGGTAAAGTCGTGTTTGTATTCACTCTTGGTGGAATTGGTTTGAATTGTTCAGATGTTTTGGGTGCGGCGATAAGCATTATCATTGAACGCGATGAGATCTTATCGCTTCCAATCAAATGGCTCAAAACATCTGGTTGTTATGTGTAAACAACGCATGACGCGAGGAGGTGAAATGTGTGACATCTGAAATATAAAAATTGTTGTCAATAGTTTACTACAATAGACCGGTTTTTTTTACATTTTTTATTCGCCAAACTACGTCATGTGTGAGAATTCAACCTACAAACCAGTTAGATCGTATCTGCTCCGTATTACAAAGATCTCGAAAGAAAATGTATGGTAATGACGCAATCAACAATGGAATAAATTACACCAACAGCGTTTAGAACACAACGTTTGATTGGTTGCGTTTCGCAGTACCGAGAAATCTGACGAATTCCGCGAGTGAATACAAACGCAGGTGGGTTCGACGTTGGTTGGCGAAGATGGAGCAGGTGATTGTCAGATATATGGTAAAATGGGCAAATTTCTTGATTGATAAGAAAGAATGGGTACTTACTATGTAGGATATCGGGTTGTCGTTGCAAAATATCTCGACAATCTCTTTACCTGAAGCACAAAAATAGGAGACTTTGTATTTCATATGTACGATTGTTTATATGTTACGATATTAGATCTACATATATTTTGTAAAAATGCTTATAATCAAAAATTGTTTACAACATATAAACATCTACTGATAAAAGGGTTCCTTCGCTTTTCAAAATGCAATATATCATTGGTTATTCATTCAACATATGTTGTGGGAACTAATTGGCATCGTCGCCCCAAGACGATTCAAAGGAGTACGAACAGCATATGGTTTGCGTTTTACTGAACTAACTTACAATGCATTTATCTCCTCTAATAGGAAGGTTTGTGTGTACTTTCTTCGTATTTGTAAGTGACATGTACGATTCAGCATGCACGACGGTCCATGGGGGAGGTTATCACAGTGGGATTCCGGCTTTTACTTTTACAGACCCTGTCAATGCTTTAGATACTTATGAAATAGGCAGATATAAAACGCCTAGAACAATTTAACAAGTTAGATTCAACCAAATTAAGTAAGACTCGTCCTTATTCGTCCCCCGAAATTAACAAAGGCTTTATTTAAAATGCATTTTATGGAGAAAAGCAGCGTGCGAAACACGGATGTATGGGCATTTTAAAGTAAGGATAAAAATGTCACGTATTCTCAGTCGAGTGTTGGTAGACGGTTATAATTCTGCCTGGCATCACCAGACAGCTTTTAAAAAACAAAATAAAAATTAACGTACCACTTTCTAAAAGCAGGACAACTGTGTAAACTGTTCCCATCATTTCGAAACACCACATTCTAGATAGAGCCAGATGTGAGAGGTCCATTGAAAACTCATCCTCGAATTGCTGTTCTGCGAGCCGCTTCTGTCTCCTGAAATTATACGAGGTCAATGTAGAATTGTCCTAGTAAAATATACTAACGCCTCTCTTTGACAAAAACAATAAACGTCTCACTGACCATTTTGATATTTTTTTCATATGAGCTTAGCCTCATTAGTCATTACAAACACTACACGCAAAACGTGACTATCTATTTTGAACATTTTCATCTTTATTATGCACAGTTTATGTAATAATTGTACTGTAACATTGTTGATATCATAAACTGTGCGAAATGAAAAAGTTACAAATTATTGTGAGTCGTTTTTAATGGCATTTAGCATAAAATAGTTTTAGATCTGTCCAATTTTATAGGAGTGCTGGACACGGCTACATAAATGCATAGACTGGTGAATGAAAGCAATGTTGAGTTTACATTTTTGTAAAGCATCCTCGAAAAAAAGGTGTCCCCCTATACGCTACTCTCCATCGACACTTGGGATAATTAGCTAGTATTTTTAGCTTTGAATCAGGCTAATAAAATCGATGTGACAACCAAGATGGCCGCCTCCATGCCGAACCAACCTACCATAGGGGAAAATTACGTCACTGTTACGTCATTTTGAGCAATCTACAAAGTAAGATTTTTATTGGCTGATTTGTCAATCACAGATTATAATGGGACCAGAGAAATATAGAGCTCGTTTGGCAAAGTCAATAAACATATCGATGTTTTTCGATTTAAAATACCCTCGTAGCTGCTGCTTGCCAGGGTTAACATTGATTAAAGTGTATAATTGTAACCACGTTCTATGTAAGACAAAGCAATCCTCAATGGCCTTCGGCTAGGCACGTGTTGTATTATAAAGTGAACCGGAAGTCTGTAGTTAGGTTTATATTAGAAAATACAGTTCTCTTTTGTATATTGTTTTCACATTTTTATGCCTTCAAACAGTTCATTTATTCAAGAGTTATTCCCAATTATATGCGACGTGCCACACTCAAATGTATCTTTTGAAATATATAGCAATGTCTGTATCTTTTCATTTGTTCCTGTGAAATTGTAAAATCATTGTATAATAACAAGCACACGTACTTGAGTATATGTACGGCGTACCAAAAGGGTCAAAAGTCTATGCACGTATGAATGAAACGCATTTACACGAATATTTTCACATGTACGTGCATATTTGACGTGCACATGTAAAGAATACAGTCGCACTCTTTACGTAAAAGCTTAAATTGATTTAAAGGTTGTTGAAAAGGAGACTATATATTCTTAGCCAACCAATAAGCAAGAACGTCATAATAGGCGTTTGACCATTTGGTGCGTCTTAAATATGTGCCACTTGTGAACATATTCGCTTACAACAACTGGCATCACATCTCTGTCATAGAAAGATATCGACAACATTTCTTAGCAACAATTTTTCACTTTTATCTTTTCATAATTACTATGCTTAAAATGCAAATCCTCCACATTTGCATAAATCATTCAATCATCTGTTTTATCTCTTTTCAAGTGAGACCTCTTTAAGTCTTATCTTTCGCGAAAGGTTAACGTTTTTCTATGGCTTCGTTGATCAGTCCCAAGTTTCCGTGACAGGTCAGGTATATAATTCCGAACATAGTTAGAATCATAATAAACTTGCCGATAGATAAACAAAGTGTTTATTGATTTGTGGTCACTGATCAATAGTCACCAGCCAATCCATTGTTTGTCGTCTTAACCCTTTCCCAAACGGCAAAGTTTTAGGGTAATCCGCTTCAAAAACTGCAACCAATGAAAAAATGGAAGTTGTTAAAGAAAGAATTTATGTTAAATATGGCATAGAAAATATTGAGACAAAAGGAGAAACTGCTGATTATCAGCAGTTTCTTCTTTTGTTTCAATGTTTTCCCAAGCCAATTCTATTAGGGACGTCAAAACCAGGTCTTGTTTTGGAAAGGGCTACAGTGGTTAAACATGGGAAAAACTTTCGCAAGCCTTAACACTTCCATAAACATGCAATTATATTTACGACTTTTCAAGATAAAGGTTCAGAAAGTAAAGCGACGCTCGAAGTTTCCCTCGAAGATACGAACTGGTCAAAATTATACGACATGATGTGTATAGATTCATCAATTTGTAAGGGTGGACCATTTTTGACCACTGACAATTGGCATCAAGTCCTCCCAATCAGCCGTCCCAGATCAGTATCGTTTTGACTTAGTCGCCTTTCTGGGCTTTAGTACAAATTATGTGACGCTTGTTTGCGATGGAAAGAGGAAAACTTGATACGAACGTTAGGATTTTTCTGGAACGGGACAATGTAGAACATCACACAATTGCAAACGTTTGAATTGCTCCCACGTTATTCTGATGGCTTAAAGGTCTAGCATGATTTCCTTTAAATGATGATAGTCGCTGTGAGAGATAATTACAAGCATTTGTATATACTGACCTTATCGGGATGCCCGTAACAATAGATATCAGTACATATTACAATATTACAAAATGTGTATGTCTTAGCACGTAAAGCATTGAGAGAACGTGAGAGAATGCTGACCATAAAGATATTTTCAAATACATGTTCTAGAGGTTATTTGAAAAAATATAATGAATTAACCTTATGCCAGACAACAACACGGTGGTCCAATTCGAGATAACTTCTGCAGAAAAGAAAATTGGTGTTTATTAAGATGTGATACATGTACAATATAACACAGGGAAAAAATAAGCCAAAAGTATTAAAAAGAAATATTCATTTTCCTCTTCTGCATCGATGATTTCCAATACACTTACCATTAGGGATTTGGAAAACGGTTAATGACTAAGCATCGTTCAATTTACACAAGAGTTTGCGTCACAGGCTATTGTTTTTTTTTTTTTTTTTTTTTTTTTTTTTTCGTTCAATGTTCTACTGAGCAGCAATTCCCTCTATCCCAAGAATTGTTTTATTTTGGTATCGCTTCAAAAACGTTTTGGAACACATCGACAGAACAGAAGAAAATGCTGATTACCCAGCATCTTTCCATTTTCTCCCGTAAAAGCCAAGCTAAAAGACGTGTACCAAGTAATGTTGTTATATACAACATCTTTCAATTTAAATCCGTACTTTCATCTGTCGTTTGAAAAAAGTGTCACAGGAACCAATTAAGTTGACCATTTTTCAAAGAAGACCTGATATGAACGTCATCAGGCATAAGAGGAAACTGATGATAACCTGCATTTTTTCTTTTTGTCGAAGTATTTCCTGTGCTTTAGTATACACAAACATCTCCTTACCGTCGACGGTTTTATTGTCTGCGGCAGCTTTTCGATTGGTTTAGTCTTAAAATTGTGTCGAATGTGAAAGGATTAACAACCTTGTGGTAATCCGCTGCTACCCGATGTATGAATTCATCTATTCAAGCGTGCATTTAACATTCCAATAATCCATTATATCGTCCTTTCGTAGCTTTTAGCCTACTTTAACCTACTTCTAGACAGCGAATTGCTGATGTTGACATATCCTAATTTGGTTCAACAGCGATAATGAAGGTTGAATAAATGTCAAAGAACACAAGATATCGGCAATTAAGTAATAAGTAGCATCTGGTCATCAAAGGTGCAGAGATATATTTAACTATTTTTGCACATAATCCGTACAAACAAGGATTTTAAAACTACATTATAATGTATGAACAAAATCACCAGGAATACCACAAAATAGAGATGAGCCTGGATTTGGAAACATGTCACTTACAAGTGGCATTTGAGACAGCATTATTTCATGATCAGGCTGTACCTAAGTACTGTCTGACCTGGACCCATGTTACTCTCATATGGTTGCTACAGACCATGAATAAGCTATTGGAGAACAACATGGTTCCTGATCAGACTGCGTGTATACGCAGACTGATCTGGAACCATATTGGGCTCAAAAGCCTTAAGGGACCTTTTTCCAGATCCTGCCTCAGATGTTATTAGCCTACATTCACAGAGGTCACACGAAATGATTCCTTTCATATCAATGTGTTTGTTTTTTGGCATTACATTTTAAAATTCAGACAGAACCTAAATTTGTGTGCGCCTCCGTGGGTGGTCGTATATTGGAATCATCTTCCCAATCTATAAGTCCATTTGGTCCCTAAGGAAATGGATGAATGATCTTAGTCACATGGTCATTTATATGTTATCTGATTCTGAAATTTCAAGCTGCTTTACAATAAATGATGATTCATTTAAAACGCGGACTATCTTGTTACTTTGTGGTTCTTGTTGCTGTCTGTGCAGGGATTGATTTTAGACCGGCCCAACTTGAAAACGTTGGTGAAAAACAAAATATGTGTTATCAAAAGTAGAAAATGGTTACGATGGTAGTGTGATAGTACAAACAATATACAGGGAAAATAACTTGCTAATTATCAACAATTTCTTGTTTCCCCCAATGTTTTCCTATTTGTACAAGACGTCAAAACCAGGTCTTTCTTGGGAAAGGGTGAATCAGTCACTCGATCTATTTGTCAACAGAAGGAAGAGTCGAGAATATATAATTCATAAACGTCAAGTGTTCCAGTTAGACAAACCCGTTCTTTAAAACTTTAAACTAGTCATAAAATGCATGATGTATGACCAAAAACTATTCATGTATCCCTTCGCTGAATTTCTTATCTAAATCGACAAAATGTATACTGATCCAATTTATAGGCTTTTGCAGACAAAATTGATATAACGAGAACAAGATGTGTTTGTGAAACACGAATCCCCCGAAATGCCCATTTTTCTACAAAGTTAAGTTTTGTGTAAAGGGCTGATAAGGGTTAACAGATGACCTTGAGGAAGGTCATATTGTAAATGGTTATTATTGAAAAGAAGTTACATACCAAATTGAGCTTTGTATGTCGTATACTTTTGGAGAAAAGGCAAAATGTTAGGTTTTCGGACAGACAGACGGACGAACGAACGGACGGACGGCCCGATCGACCGATCGACCGACAGACAGACAAACGGACAGACGGACACGAGTAAAACAATATACCCCGATCTTTCGATACGGGTGCATAAAACTGATTATATAACTGAAGGGAAAAGGAGGATATCATAGGTTTCTAAAAACATATTTCGTTTCAATTAAAACAAGAGTGCCATGGTCACAATATACGCCGCCCCAGGGACTAAGTTTTAAGGGGGCATAACTCAGGCAAAAATCAATGAACCATAAAATCCTTCCTTCATGCACATCTACCAATTGAGGTGATAACATTGACCAAGTTTCAAGAAGATCCAGCCAGAAACTTAGGAGGAGTTGCGTTGACAAGAAAAATGGACGGACGTACGGACGGATGGACGGACGGACGGATGGACGGACGGACAGACGGAGAAGATGACGCCAATATACGTCCGCCTCCGGCGGCGTATAAGAATTGATAAAAGGGACATCCAAATCAGGACAGTTATGAAGGGCACGATGTTTCAGTCTGAGTTTGTCATACTAAGGCCAACGCTATACAGCTGAGAAATTGTTGAAGTTGGATCTCATCCATTTGAGTAACTAAATAATAAATTCAATTGGTAAAATTATTACAAGTTAATAGAGCGCGGACCAGGGAGGAAGCATCTGTCCCTTTTAAGTTTATGTCAGACTTCTGGTAAGTTAGGTAACGACTCCAAAATATCAGTTTTTATATTACTTTAGTCTTTATATTTGATTTGAACACCTTTATGCAAGGTTTCCGATTATCAAGTTGTTTCCATCCATTCTTATCTGAGTAAAGAGAAACGAGCGCGGACCTGGGAGAAAGCATCCACCCATTTCAAGGAAATTCGACTTCTGGTACAGTAACAAAGATACCTTGATCACGTTTTTCAATGTACATTTTAGACTTTCAGAACAATCTTTCCGTTTATCAGGAATAAATTTTGTATGACCATTATTTTATTTCTTTATGGTTCAAAATGTACTTGACTATTTTACTGCCTGTAAAATTTCGTTTCGCTAGACCAAACGGAAAACTACTTTATGCGGTCAACGATCTATTTACCATACAACCAGGGGTTATTGATTAATTATCGAATTCGACGTCGATCGTTTCGTAGTAAAACATTCACAGATTGGTAGATCATTTAGTAGTAGCTTTTAGTAGTCTTCTTTTTTAATAGTCTTTTATACTCTCTCGTCGAAAACATTGTTCATAACAATAACTCAAACAACTCTAAGATTTAAGGCTTCTATAGAAGAATGGTTTAGTAATATATTTGCAATTGCAGGTAATCAGCAATTTTTCACTTTCTTTCAATGGATTGATAAACATCAATAAGCAAAAACATTTACAGAAAAAAAGTTTACCATTGACATACAATATTTTATCATCTGCATCTACTTTTATACTGGACTTTCAGTTCTACAATAGTGTTGTTTGGGAAAGGGATAACACGTGTCAAAAATCGACAGCATGACAGAAACATATGCTTTATTGACCTGTCTAATTTGATTTCATTCATTTGTCGATGAAAAATCAAAACCTTGTAACTCAAGTTTTTCAAGCTGTTGTAACCACATTTTTCTCTTTCCCTAACTTTTTATTAATTTTTGTTTTCAATGGTCTATACACTCTAACATTGTAAACGTTGCTTTTTAACAAGTAGTGCGCTCGAGTCAAGTAGGACATTTCCCCTAATTAATATTTTTAAATACTACCTGGTTTTTACGTATTAAAGAAAGATAGCTTGGCGAAAAGGGAAAATTATTATAATCAAGACTACCTATTTTGCCTTTTGTCTTTTACGTTGTAATGTAAAAGAACCCAATCATTACGTTACATAGATATGTCTGCAATGGGTAACTTTCAAATTTGAGAGATTCAAAATTAGTTCTTTCTTTAGGAAAAAGTCTCAGTTTTCTTTAACCAATATACGTCTTTATTGATAAATTTTGCACGAGAAGCGGTGTTTGAGAATCGAAAAATGATATTTATAAGTTAGCGTGTGCCTCTAATCATGATCCGTGCTATTGTCTGAGAGATGATACAAAAACCTATACAATGATAGCATGTGTTTTGATAAGTCTGTTCGTAATACACAATGATACTACATATTCCAGGAAAGACTCGTATTACTTTACGTGTTGTATCAAAGGTGACGCAGGTGTCACGGCCGTACACCCATTCACTTCCACAAGCAAGGAAAATCCAGTTTCTTAACCCTTTCCCAAACGGCAAAATTTTAAGGTGATCCACTACAAAAATTGTCACAAATGACAAAATGGATGATATCAAAGATAAGATATGTGTAAAATATTGTACAGAAAATATTGAGACAAAAGGAGAAAGTGTTGGTTATAAGCAGTTTCTTCTTTTGTTTCAATGTTTTCCCAAGCATTTTCTATTTGGAACGTCAAAACCAGGTCTTGTTTGAGAAAGGGTTAAACTCAGCAATTAATTGACTTTCGCCTTTTGAAGGCGTCATTAATATCTGATTTCTTCATTGTTAATGCTTACAATGCAGTATTAGGGTTATATGGGACTTCTTACAGATTCTGGGTTCATTCGCACTGGGACACTAGTTGTGTTGAATGAAACGTTGGTTCGTGTGAATACGAGATTTTCCTTAAAAGAAAGGCGTCGGTATTATGAATAGTTTGTAAACATTTCATCTCTTATGAATTTCTATCGGACAGAATTCCCATGCAAACGTGACTTCCAGTCGCCCATTTATTAGACAATGTCAGATAAAATTCTTCCCGTGGGACAGACGTTTGAGTTGTAAACAACTGACCGGAAGACGGCTGTATATATTATGTTGTCGTATGAATTTCTTTATACGGGACAGGTTTCTTCTTTATTTTAGAATGGAGATCTAAATATATTTTGCCTGGAAAAGAATGTTCTTGGCGTCCTTAAAAATTTTGATTTGTCCAAAACTGTATCGCGTGTTGAAGGGTATACTGAATTATTGGAAAGGATTAAGATGTAAAAGCGAGAATAAAAGAAGCTCTTACGCTTTCAAGGTTTCGTCGGACAACATCCTGTAATTAGTATTTGGTCTACTTTATATTGTCGATTTTCTTCAGTAAACGTGAAAAGCTTAAGTTACGAGGTTTTAGATGAAAAGCGATGAAATAAGAATATTCCAGACACAGAAATACCATCGAACTTGGGTAACAGTCTTCAAGAACAACATTTCCTTGAATAAAGATAAGTTAATTATACAGGTTGTGGGACTGGCAAATATTAGCTTGTTGCGAGATAAAATCCCATCTATATCACCAAGATATCATATTTCTACAAAAAATGATTCCGAGATAATTTATTTTCTAATTTTTATTTCTATTTAGAGGTATTGTAATTTTGCACGCGTTGGATTTAAACATGCAGGTATTAGACACCTTAACGATTTGGTTCAGCACATGCATAATTACAATAGTTTGACTTCGTAAATATCGTCGCTTTTCAATGAAAACCTCGTAACTGCGGCTTTTAAAAGCTGCGTCATAAAATGATAACTGGATTGTACATGTAAATAAATCTATGTCGTTCATCATATCATCCAGTGATAAATAATATCAATATCGATTTTTACTCAATTATTTTAAATATGGATTTCTGATCTATCGTAGTTTTGATTAAGTAGGTTATCACCATGAGTCTGTCAAAATGATGTCATTCATATATTACTATGTTTACGGATTCCGGATGATTCACGATAAAACGCGATCTAAAAATAGCATAATTTACGAGATAAAACAAGATCTTAAAAGCGTACAGATATCCAAAATAGCTATATTTAACAAGATCTATAGGTACCCATGTACTACTTGTATATGGCTGCATAGCGACCCCCATACTACTACATCAAAAATATGGTCATCGATTTCTAATCGCAAGTATATTCAACCCTTACCCAAACAAGACCTGGTTTTGACGTCCCTAATAGAAAAGGCTTGGGAAAACATTGAAACAAAAGAAGAAACTGCTGATAACCAGCCGTTTCTCCTTTTGTCTCAGTATTTTCTGTGCCATATTTTACACAAATCCTATCTTAAATAACATCCAGTTTGTCATTTGTCGCAGTTTTTGAAGTGGATCACGCTAAAATTTTGTCGTTTGTTAAAGGGTTAGTCCAGAAATAATGATGCCGTTATATATCATCGTCTTTCCGGGTCTTGTATCATTAAGCTCACATAGTTTCAATTAAAACTTTCCATAATGTGATCAGTAATATTTATATCGATTTCTAATCGATCGTATTTCTAATAAAGTAGGTTATTGTTATGAGGCTCCAATAATGATGCCATTATACATTATCGCGTTTCCGGATTTAGTATGCCCTGCGATAAAATGTGATCAGTTCCACAAAACTATCTTTTTCAAATTAAAAATAAACATAATTTACGAGATAACACTCGATCGGTTGAAGCTGTAGTTACGAGGTTTTACAATAACAGCCACGATGTATCATTTTTCATTTAAAGTACCCATAATTTACGATATAGTTTCGCGTTTACATGCTTTTCTGATTTCAGTACATGAGACAAATTCTTGTTTGCTAAACTGTTCCCACATCATTGTTTGGATTAAGTTCTCATATAAATTTGAATGTTGAATGTTTATTTCGCGTAGAATCAACTATACAGCCTCTATCTAATACGAATTCTAATAAATTATATCAGTAATGGGGCGGACTATAAAGCCGAAGAATTTTTCGGATCGGCGACTACAAGTAACGTAGTACTTCAATGTCCTCTAAAATCAATCTGGTTCCCTTTATTGAATAAATTGATTAACCCTTTCCAATTAAGCACAAAAAGAACCTGTCATAATGCATGGATGTTGCAGATGACATCAAGAGTTACTGTTATATTGAGCATAACATTTTACTTAAATGACAGCATGAAAATCAATGAGAGAAAGAGACAAATGCTTATTTTTAGCAGTTACGGCTTTTCTTTCGTTGCTTTCCTAATTTCTGAATTAGAGACCTTAAAAACTAGGCCTTGTTTGTGAAAGATTTACGCATGCAATAACTTGATCCCTTGCTTGAAAATAAATAATCCATTTGAAGCATTATTCAAATAATATATAAGGCCACGATCGGCCACGAATTTACTCTAACCATGTAAATCTAAACGTAACGAAGATAACAATTATTCACTTTTTTAATTTGAAAGCGTAATTATCTATGGACATATTATATCTTAAAAAATCAAAGTACTGACAGTACTGTTTGGAAGCAAATTTTTAAAAAATGTAGGCCTGTCCAGGCCCCAGTTTCTCGAAAAAAAACTTAAGTATATTCTCATGAGAACATGCTCAACATCAAAGGGATACTCTCCAACGTTGAAGGGTATTCCATTGAAGTTCACGTGGATTTCATGCAATTTGAGCACTGTGCTCAGATTTGAGAACATACTTACGTTTTTTCGAGAAACCGGGGCCAGAAATAGAGTAGTTTGATTAGGTACTTTGATTATCCATTTGAATACCTTGAATACTTTGATTCGTAGAGTATTTTGATTAAGTACTTTGATTATCAAGAATACCTTGCATACTTTGATTCCATGCTGGAGTGGTATCTATTTTTAGCACAACTTCATGCATATTAATCGTTTGTGTAAGCTTTGAATATATTTCATAGTTCAGTAAACTTGACTGACCCATTTACAAGGAAGGCTATTGGACTGATCTTTGAACCATAATAAAGCAAATTACTACGTGGATCTTTTCATCTCTCAGAGACATGATTAATTGAATGTTTCATTTTCAGTCACACAATTCAATATCTACACATAACTTCAGACTCACATATTGAATATTCGAATGAATGTTACCTCATTAATCTTTGCTTTTGATAGAACTATTTATAGTGAGGAAGACCGGAAGATGTTGTGTGGTATGCAGAGAATGGTAAAGTGCAGAGACGCATGGCTGCTAAGAGAAGCAAATTTGGAAAATTTGCTTCCAACAAATCGTTGACTACGCTCGAAAACGTCGCAACTACAGCTTATTCGAGCTGTAGTTGCGACATTTTCTAACAGAATTAATATGGCTCTGCCAGAATGTGAACGCTAGACCTAGCAAGAAAGGCATGTTAGTCCAATGGGGTTGTGAACTTTTGATTGATTCTCTTGTCTCAAACACATCTTAGTGCGAAAATTCAGGCGTTTATCGGCCACATTTTCCTTTGAGGAAGTGGCTTTAACGACCACAAAAATGTTTACAAAACATTGACACAAATAGAGTATTTTGTTCACAAGTCGCTTCATATTAATATTCCTTGGTACACAATGTACATTGTTACACGAATTCTGTCTTTATAATCATCGATTATATCACATTTAGCAGCTATTTTTAAATGGGAAAATCCTAAACGGGGCTGATTAGAAACGGGTTACTAAATGACGATTAAATCTGCAATATTGACACCTTGGTCACATTATTAAATTCCTTGTTATTTTGATCGGTGTGACCTTTTAGAACTCACCAGACGCATGTACCGAAGTTAATCCTTTCCCGATGAAGACATTGTTTTTGCGCATTTAAAAAGTTTTTTGAAAACTATTTAGCCAAATGAAGAAAACGCTACTAACCAGCGTCTTATCAATCTGTCTAAACGTTTTCAGTGCTAAAAAGTACCGTCGTCAACATTTCATTTTCTTTCTGCTGCATCTCTCATATTAGTGTTCGACCTTACTTCGCCCAGTCCCCAATGAACCGCAAGCGAACACTAAGTCAGATAGAGTCTGTATAGTAGATTCTATGAGATATAAACATTCAATGCGCTGCCCGCATTTGAATGTTTATTGCACGTAGAATCTACCATACAGACTCTATCTAATCCTTGGAACAGCCCAACGATTTTGCGCGCCTGGACAAAGGATAATAAGTTCGTTTGAACCATGTTTATTAATAACTGATGTCAGTGTCAAGAACAATGATATAGCATATTGCTTCTTTTCAATAAAACTTCGTAACTGTAGCTTAAACATACTGCAGTTACGAGATTTTTGAAGAAACGCGAATATACGAGGGCTGTTCAAAAAATTCGTAGACTTATGTTAAAGCTCCCATGTTTTCCAACATACATCGATAAAACTTCATGATGGGGTAGAAAAAACCTTTCCCAGTCTGAATAACCAAACTTCGTAGATTTTGCGTAACCAGAATTCCAATATGGCGTTGCTATAGAAACACAGTTTTCAGAGCCCGGGGCAGGGGGTGAAATGTACGTCTTGTCTTCTACATTTTACTCTGCTAAATGTCATTTCAATACTTTAAGCATCAGAAAAAATTAGGATTTTGATGCACCATATTTAAACAACAGAATGACAACTTATTGCATAATTCTAAAAATAAGTATTCAAATAAACGACATTGCACTTGAGCTGCTTGGTAAACAAATGTTAACGTTGCGGCGTCGCTTTGGGGATACCAAAATGTAAGCTTTGCTACATTTTGTCCTAAAAATACAAATATTACGTCAAAAATGATAGTGATATTTCTTTTCAAAATGTAATATGTGTATACATTAACTTTTCACTGATTCTGCATTTTGGGTTTTTGGTAGAAAGAGAAAGGGGCTATGATAAGCTCAGTCATGTGTAAGATTCAAAGAAAAACTGAATGCATATAAGCGTCAATTACGTTTATAGCACTAGTAAGAATATTATCTATATTCTTGAAAAAATAGTAATGAAAAAGATTATGTTATCTCTAAATATTCAAGACAACATGCATAGTGTTAAATAAAAGGATGCGTATTCAACAACAGTGAATGTTGTACAGAGTTTGAGAGCTCGAAACTTTGCTTGTATCTTGAAATATTTGACGTGACGTCAACGTCATTGCACCCCTGCCCCGCTTTGGCGTCAGGGGGTGTTTTAAAAAGTCAATGAAACATAAACCGTTTAAGATAGAGTGTTGAAATTTTCACAGCCTCTTCTCAGATAACTGAATTGTTCAGAATATGTTGAATTTTAGCATTTTGTGCAATTATATAGATGTTATGCATAAAGTCTACGAACTTTTTGAACGGCCCTCGTATATTGAAAATAGAGTTGGTGTGACGTCACATCGTGAACATATACGTATTAGATAGAGGCTGTATAGTAGATTCTACGCGATATAAACGTTCAAAAGGCGCAGCCTTTGAACGTTTATGTCGCGTAGAATCTACTATGCAGACTCTATCTAACTTAATGTGCGTCAACCAATGAAAACATACGCTCTTCAAACCACGCCTCAGACCGGAGCTACTATCAAGCGGATCTTACTGAATTATGTTATTTTCCCTAAAATTAAATTATTTTCCCAAAAATATTACATCATTTTTCATAACTGCACAGGAAACGGGGGCGTGGCTATGTATAAACTGACCGTGCGTTTATGTGAAATATAGCGCCGAAATTTTCAAATATACAGCAATTTCATTGGTCCAAAAACTAGGCCGAACACTAAGTTACAATCTTTCTTATCTCCAAAAATCTATTATTCGTGCCCACATGTTTACAGAAATCGGGATTTTATTCTGCTATATTTATAAAAATCGTGATCACATGTGAATCAACATTCTTTGACTCTATCACAGACAAAATCCGGTCCAAAATTTAAAGACAAGACAGGCAAAACAATGTTTGTTACAATAGGTTAGGCCTAAATCATGATTCTATTATTAAAACACACAAGACGCGTCGAGAGATTTTCGAGCAGAGCACGGACCTGAACGGAAGCACAAAAGACTCTATTTATTTCCTAACAATCTGCATTCAGTAACTAGAAAGTATAGCAAAACAATGGATTGTTTGGGGGAAAGTTTAATGATTACATAATGCCCACCAAACGTCTAGACACATGAAACTTTGGTACATGTACATTTTATATGGGAGCGCGGACCTATACGAAGACACCTTAGTAGCGGACTGCTTGGCGGCGACATTCTTCTTATACGGGATGCATTGATATGCACGATTTAGGCTATGTCTATTGCTACAATATTCGCATGCTGATAAACTGCATAAATGTCATTATTATGTGGTTCTACGAAAACAATATCGTTACTTTTCTTCGGAAACCGCCTAACTCTAGCTTAAAACATGCTACAGTTACGCGGCTTTTGGAGAAAAGCAACGGTATCAAATTCCGGTATAACGTCATTTATGTAATAGAAATAGATTGACAGGGACAGTTGTGTTGGAGTCAATCGTCGATAACATAAACATTCATTATGAAACTTGTCCTACTTGCCGTACGGTCAATATCCTTTCTGACATTTTACAGTGATTCAAATGCCATAATTGACAAATCGTCATTCTAAGAAAGGCCAACTAGATCTAGTGCCAGTTTCATCAAACCATTTAGGTCGTATTTATGTCTTACATAAATCAGAGCTACAAATAAGAGTAACGTCTTTTTCAAAGTACAAAATGTCACTCAATGTTCGTCAAACACTCTGACGTTGGCACTCATTGGAATCGTCTTGTCGAGACGTTTCAAATGAGTACCAACAACGTAGAGTTCGCAATTGAAATCACAAATTTAGAATGGCTTAAGTCGCTTTACCCCTCTTAAACTCTGCTCTGATGAATCGTGCTTCATCACTTTCTCGAGACCTAGCAAATCGTCGCTTTTCAACAAAAACTCGTAACTGCAGATTGTTTTAAGCTGCTGTTACGAGGTTTTTGTTGAAAAGCAACGAAATGCATTTTATCAAGTTGTTTCGTGTGACAATAGTCTTCTATATACTTTGATAAAACGGTCCTGTAAGACTTGGTTATGACTTCCGTAATAGAAAAGGCTTAGGGGAAATGAGACAAAAAAAATGCTGATAATCAGAATTTTCTCCTTTTGCCTTAATATTTTTATTAATATATTGTAAACAAATGCTTCCTTTATCAGTATAAATTTTGTCGTCTGCAGCAGATTTCAAAATTGGACACCCTAAATTTTTGCCGTTCGGGAAAGGGTTAATTCGTACTGAAGTGAAAAATGACAGGAACATATGACAATATGCATCCCTGACTGCAATATAATTAAAACTGTTACACCTGGCCACGCAACCTATTAAACTGCCTTCACTGTAACTATACTAGCATCTGGGGTAACAGTGGTTAGGGGATTCGCCTTTAAAGTAGTCCATCCCTAATGAGATTCGCGCGACGTCGGAATTATTCGGGCGATGTCGAAAACATCCGGCGGTGGAAAGTTCCACCGCCGAATGTTTACGACCGCACCCGAATATGTTCGGATACGTAACGACGATGCTCGAAAAAAGCCGATGTTCTATAAATCTCAAAATGGCCACATTACGGAAATTCTACCTTAATGCGGGAAGCTTGCTTGTGAGCCCATCCCAACAAGGCACTAAACAAAGCCCACATGTAATGTACACCATTTCATTTTAAAGTGACATTTAAGATTTTTTCTCATAAATTTCACTTTCATTTTTATCTAAAAGAGCATATTTTCTTATGAAAATTCTGAAAATTTCAAGCCAAGATTATCCGCCATTTACGAGAAATATATATTTTTGTGTTAAAATTAAACAAATTGTTGTGCACTACCGTTCAGATGTATATAGAATTTGTAGTTTCTGTCTCAACTTTAAAGGCGTGTTTATCGCTTATCATCAACAACTTCAAAAAACTGATAGCATTTATACTCATTAGAATAACCAATCTTGGAATCAAGACATACTTTAAAAATTGGTATGGGGATGAAATGTCCCTTTAATAAAGAGTTTGTTTTTGCCTGAATTATTGAATTATCTGAAAGGATATCGTTTATGCAGTCAGCCGTCGAAGCATAGGATCTAAACATTCCAATAAACTGATAAATATTGGAGTTAAACCCTTTCCCAAAATAGGCTGTGTTTTGACGTCAATAGTTGAACAAAGGCTTGAGAAAAAATGAGATAAAAGAAGAAAATGCTAATAACCAGCATTTTCCTCTTTTGTCTAAATATTTTCTGTGCTATAATAAGCAGGTATTGTATCCAAATCCTAATGATATGAACATTAATTTCGTTGTACAATTTTTGCCGTTTGGAAAAGGGTTAAACTATAACCCAGTTTTCTGTCCAATAGATCATGTGGTTATTGAAAGAGCTTAGAATTTCAATATGTGACCCGTCACACAAATACTTGACCTGTCACGCAAAAGGGGACCTTATCGGTTGTGTGAAAAATATCGCCCCTAGTCAGTCTGCGCAGTCCGCGCGCTAAAAGGGACCTTATCGGGTGTGTGAAAATATCAACCCTAGTCAGTCTGCGCAGTCCGCGCAGCCAGACTAGGGCCGACACTTTTCACTTGTATGTACTTTTGTATGTCTGGAATGTTTTCGATATCCTACTTTACGTTTATTTTTCGCATACAGTATCTTGTTGACATGTACTGAGTCTGACAAGTTCGTCTAAATTTGGATTTTTGGAGTTCGGATAAGGTCCCTTTTAGATTGACGGGTCACAAATACTTGACCTGTCATGCAAAAAGGGACATTCTGAGTAACCCATTACCACACAGTGACGCCCCAGGCCCGTAGGAACAGGGGTGGGGGTGGGGACTTGGGGTGGGGGGTCTGCGCTCTCCCCAAAGTTGGACAAAAATGACGAATGTTCCTTATTTTACACTGAAAATTTAGGGAAAATTCGATTTAGCCCCCCCCCCCCCCAAATTCAGACAAAGGGACTTTAGCCCACCCAATATGAAATTGCTTCCTACGGGTCTGCGCTTGTTGACAAACTATAACATAAAGGCGTTGGAAAACATTGCAGGAAACAAAGAAATTGCTTGTGACAATGTTTTCTACACACAAAGACAAGAAAAATATATTTTGTTCATTTAAAAATGTTGTCTGCGACATCCTTGAGTCTACACCAGTCTCAAATCTTGTCGTCTGGTTAGATTAAAGGATCGCCTAGGTCAAACAAATTCTCAAATGGCCGACAGTATCAAACCGATTAAAATCAGGCCCCGGTTCCTCGAAAAAAAATAAGTACGTTCTGAGATTCAAATCGGAGCACCGTACTCAAATCACACGAAATCCATGTAAACTTCAATTGAATACCCTTCAACGTTGGAGAGTATTCTATTGAAGTTGAGCATGTACTCATGAGTATGTACAAAAGTTTTTTTTTGTTGTTGTTGTTGTTGTGGTTGTTTTTTTGTTTGTTTGTTTTTTTTTTTTTTTTGTTTTTTTTTTTTTGGAAAACCAGGACCCTGTGTTACCTTACAGTAAAATCTGAAAGGCGCCAGTTAGGGGTCATCTTCTATGACATTTTCTACTGACCAATCAAATAAACACTTGAACATTTTATAAAGCGATTAACCCAATCCTAAACAAGACCTGGTTTTGACGTCCCTAATCAAAAAAGCATGGGAAAACATTGAGACAAAAGAAGAGACTGCTGATAATCTGCATAGTCTGCAGCAGCTTTCAAATTGGATGACCCTAAAATTTTGTCGTTTGGGAATGGGTTAAAGAGACATGATATTCCTATTTTATTTTTTAAAGTATGTCTTGTTGCGTTTAAATACTATCATTTTTTAAATTGTTGCTGATTAGTCAAAATAAGACATTTAAAGTTGATACAGAAATGGCAAATTCCATGTACATCTAAACTGTGGTATACAGGGATTAGTTCAATTTCAACACAAAAATACATATTCCTCGTAAACCGTGCAGTATTTTGGTTTGAAATTTTAAGAATTTCCATAAGAAATAAAGCTCTTTCAGATAAAGTAAAAGTCAAATTCATGAAAAATTATTCATGAAATGTAACCGTTTAAACTATGCATATCGGACAATACAATTACACTGTAGAACTATGTGTTTGCAAAGCCTTCTCTATTGTGAACGTGAACACCATACCTTGTTCGGGAAAGGGTTAAAGTGGAAAAAATCAAACAAACTAAAATTATTTAAAAGTCAAATATTAGGACAAAGTAGGTCTATCGTAGACACAAAGTCGCCCCCAGATATATTGAAACCTATTTAATCGAACGATGGTGTTCTTCAGTCCTCCTTTTTTACGTTTTAAGTCGAACAAGAGTTGTCCGCGGACAACGTAGCTCGCCTATACAAGAACTTGTCACAAAAACAGCTAATTTTTTAAAAGTAGGTCAAACTCCAAGGTCAAGGTCACAAGGTCAAAGGTCATGGTCACAATTGAAAGGTCTTGGCAGGAGGTACCCATGTGTGAAATATCAAGGTTCTATCTACATGTATAATAGTGCATGAGATATAGGCCAGGTTAAAGTTTTTTTAAAAGTAGGTCAAACTCCAAGGTCAAGGTCACTAGGTCAAAGGTCATGGTCCCAAATGAAAGGTCTTGTCGAGAACTATCTATGTGTGAAATATCAAGACTGTATCTCTAATAGTGCCTGAGATATTGACCAGGTTAAAGTTTTTCAAGTGAAGACGCGACGCGACGGGACGGGACGGGACGCGACGCCGACACTAGGGCTGTGACATTAGCTCCCCGAACATAAAGTCCCGGCTCGCTAAAAACGACAAAGTCCTTTTTATTTTTAAGAGTACATAAAAACGGAATCAATACTAAACATGCTTTGGGGATGGTTTCCATCATTAAATTTTGGTATAGCTCACAATAAATGAACTGGCATAGCAATTCTAACTGTTAGGTAGAGGTGCTCTGCCAGGTCATTTATTTTAAGCTATATTAAGAATTTCTGAGTACCAGAATGCGAACACTTTATTTAAATTAGAAACATTTGTAGAAAATGCAGAACTATTTGAAAAACCGAAATGATGTCTCTATCTCATGCTGTCTAAGAAATCTTTTGTCGCTTTTCAGCAAAAACTTCGTAACTGCAGCTTGTTTTAAAGCTACTATTTCCCAGATTTGGACCCAAAAATTGTCAAATACAAACGAAATGTACACTTTTTAAGCTTTATATGACCTGATTAAATGATTACGAGAAACTATTGAAGCAACGACTAGTTTTTTCGCAATTTGATACCAAATTCAAGAAGCGATGTCGAAAGTAGGTCAAAACAGTAGGACATGCGACTTTCTTAAATGACGTCACAACATACATGATGACGTCATATTGAAATTCAAGTATGAATCTCGTTTGAATCATGGTCCGCGCTGTATGCGCATGTGCAACAATTTAAAAATAATTCTAACCCCATCAGTGATGGGGTTGAATTTAGGCTTGGATTCTCCCTAAATTCAGCTATCTGTCTTGTAATTTCGGCTCATTCTCTGTCTGAATCGCATATTATTAACCATCCCGAGGTGGTCAACACAAAAGTTTTGCATATTTTTTCAAAAAATTTCATTTTTTGCAATTAGACCATCTGTTACCGTCGCCCTTTAAGCTGCAGTTACGAGGTTTTCGTTAAAAAGCAGCGACTTATTGATACAGTTATATGGTTACAACATAGCTCTGTGTTGTTGTTGTTGTTGTTGTTGTTGTTGTTAGTGTTAGTGTTGTTGTCGTCGTCGTCGTCGTCGTCGTCGTCTTTGCTGTTGTTTTCATTCCAACACCTTATTGTAAGTACTCAAAGTGATTCTAATAAGTATAGACCAGCAACATTACCTCGAGACATCTGCATATGTATTGACCCCACTTTGGCAACATTTTGTTAAAACGCCCAACTACCGGACTTTGCGCATGAATATTAAGTTCTCCCTGGTTAATTTTGGTGAACTATAACGATTGTTTCTATTTTGATCAACCCATAAATTTTGTCTCTATAGCTATTGCCGTTTACTTGATTTTTTCTCTCTTTTGAAACTATACTAGTATCAGCACCTTTTATCTATAACTATTTACAGAATAAGACTTGCAGAAAAAACTCGAACGCTTTCTAAAACAAAGCAATGTTTTAACGAGAGGCTACCAATTAAAAGGTTTTGAACATTGAGGGAACAGAAAAAATGCTGAAAACCAGCATATTTTTATTTTCTATAAATATTTTTCTAGGTCGCACATATATTGTTTACGCATGTATTAATACAAAATGCTCATTCAAAAGTTGTCAAATTCTTTAAAAACATTTGCATTTCTAGAAAGTGTTACTGTAAACAAAGGTTTGGATCGTTTAAACAAGTTAATAACGTCATTCTATTTTCTATTTAAGGAACTCTTGTTTATGCTTTGTAGGTCAATACCAATTTAGTATTTAATAAGTTTAAATTCTAAAACTGGACACGGAATCTATCCATAATAAAATCATTTCTCCAAATAATTAGATCAGGGAACAGGGAACGATTTTATCAAGTAAAGGGTGGCGTAATTTCGGACAAACAATATTATTTCGTAGGTGTTGTTACAAAATCACGTAACTACGGCTTGATTCAAACTGTAGGTACGATATTTTATAACATCAACGACGGTTTATCAAAACGTAACGGTAAACCCAGTCCATTTTTAGATTCATGTAAGCAATTTTATTCTTGTTGAGCATTTTTGTTTTGAAGAGAAACGTGTTCACGAAACAATTAACCCTTTACCAAACAACAAAATTTTAGGGCGATTCAAATTGAAAGAACCTGCAGACGACAATTTCAAGTGAATGAAATTTTTAATTTCAATGTCTTTTTGGATGATAAACATTGTGGGAAATGAAGAAATTGCTTGTCACATGCAATTTCTTCATTTTCCACAATGATTTTAAAGCCATTATCTTATAGGGAGTCAAAAAGAGTCATTGTGTGGTAATGGGTTAAGATGATAACATTTTAAACTCGTTTTCATTTGAAATGGCACAGTTTTGGCTTTTATCACCATGAATTAGGCCTACTTAGTAGAATTTTTTACTGAAATACAGTCGACACTCGTTATGTCGACATCGGATAAGTCGAATTTTCGCTTAAGTCGAAGTAAAAATATAACCCGGTCATCATCAATGCCTTAAACAAAACCATTTTGAAATATAAACAGCCATTGAAATAAAGTAGGAAAAGGATAGAAATTGCTCGTTTCGAGCAATTTCTTTCCTTTTCCTACTATATTTCAATTATGAACGTACTTGATAAACAACAACTAGACAGCCCTGGCGGTCTGGACGCGCTCCACAGGCCTGATTGTTTGTCTTGTTGAATGCAATTTCAAAGGTTCAGGCTGCGCAAACAAGCAAATGCATGACCAAGCTGAAAATTACAAGCAAGTATGATCTTATGGTCAGTAAGATTCTGTGAATGTTCTGTATTGAATAATTAATACTTATGGCTGTAAAAGTATAAATAAAGCCGAAAAAGAGCAATTAACGTAATTCAGATCAAGCTGAAAATTATACCAGGGCAAGACCTCATAATCACCAACATTCTGTTTTAGTTTTGTCTTGAATCTGGTCAATATTTGTAGTTGCTAGAGTGAAAACAATGTCAAAATAGAGCAGAAAATGGCAATTTTGTCAATTTCAAGTGCACAAAACTCATGATGTAAAATTCAAATCAAGCTGAAAATTACACCAAAGCAAGATCTTACGGTCACCAACATTCGGTACAAGTTTTGTCTTGATTGGTCAATATTTGTAGTTGCTAGAGTGAAAACAATGTCAACATAGAGCCGAAAATGGCAATTTTGTCAATTTCAAGGGCACATAACTCATGATGTAAAATTCAGATCACGCTGAAAATTATACCAAAGCAAGATCTTATGGTAATTGACATTCGGTACAAGTTTTGTCTTGATTGGTCAATATTTGTAGTTGCTAGAGTAAAAACAATGTCAAAATAGAGCCAAAAATGGCAATTTTGTCAATTTTAAGGGCACATAACTCATGATGTAAAATTCAGATCAAGCTGAAAATTATACAAAAGCAAGATCTTATGGTCACCAACATTCAGTACAAGTTTTGTCTTGATTGGTCAATATTTCTAGTTGCTAGAGTGAAAACAATGTCAAAATAGAGCCGAAAATGGCAATTTTGTCAATTTCAAGGGCACATAACTCATGATGTAAAATTAAAATCAAGCTGAAAATTATACCAAAGCAAGATCTTATTGTCACCAATATTATGTACAAGTTTTGTCTTGATTGGTTAATATTTGTAGATTTTAGAGTAAAAATGAAGTCAAAACCAGCTATTTTTGATATTCAAGGGCAGATAACTCAGGTTATTCTAATTCAATCCAAATTCTTTGAAGGAATCTGAGAGAGGGTCACCCAAGGATCATTCCTGTGAAGTTTGGTTGAAATCCATCCGGTAGTTTCTGAGAAGAAGATTTTTAAAGAAAAAGTTTACGGACGGACGGACGCACGGACGCACGACGGACACAGCGCCATGACAATAGCCCGCTGGCCTGTCGGCCAGTGGAGCTAAAAATGGTCAAACATTATTTCAATTAAAAAATGAACAAAAATCGGATGTGTCGAACTCCGGAAAAGTCGAGGTATTTTGATGATCCCTATGACTTCGACACAACGAGTGTCGACTGTAGTCTAGTCATATGTTCTTGCCTTCCGTGTATCCGTGTTATTCTCTTACGAAAATGTTTTCTGCAATTTCTATGTTAGAGAATGTCCGTTTTCTGATGACCATTTGCAGATACGAAAACGTTTTATTGTGATTTAATTCAAATTCATTTAACATCCAACAAATTGACCATTAAAAAAGAACTCCAAGCAAACATTGGATATCGTCGTTTTTCTGCAAAAAAAAATCTCAGACTACAGCTCAAAACAAGATGTAGTTCCAAGGGGTTTTGGTGAAAGGCAATGTGATCTAAAACCTTGGTTAGTGCATTACACGAATGATTCAAATAATTGATTCCCAGAACGATCTAGACAGTTACTTTGTATCGCTGAAGTTCACACACGAAACTTTGACGTAATTATGAACTATTTCTAGAACACAGAATAAAGCCGACCGTAACTAAAGACTCTTTAAGCTATGGTTATGTTGTTTTCTATGCCTGCAGATGAATGGAAGGTTATATGTGTCAAATATTTCAATGGCGCTTCTGAACGCTGGATTAGCCGACATGCAAAGTTTATATGTAAGACAATGTAACCTTTCTTCAAGAAACTCGTAACTACAACCTGTTTAAGTTTTTGTTACAATTTTTTTCTAAGAAAAGAAGTTACATAAATTGTAACACTTGTACTTGTTCCATGTAAACTCGCTTATGGTCTAGATCTATTAGAAAACCACTGGTGACCTATTATGAAGAAATCACATTTCATTTTGAATCGTTTTTGCCTACACGGGTCGCAAAAGATTCTAAATTGTTTACCTTATTCTAGACTACGTAACAAGTCATCTGATTATACGAGGCATTTGTCTGGAACTAACGGACCGGCTGTTATATTAGTGAGGGATTTTGGCGCAATTTTCAACTCTTCCAACATACGAGGGGCGTCCATTAAAGATTTCCCCTGACCTACTTTCAGTTGAGGTAGGATATTGAAATTGTACACATACATTACCGTATACCTCTATAGGTCACATGAAAATTTGCGGTTCAGAAATGTAATCTGTCTCTCATTTCCGTGTGTTGAAGTTAAGTAAGGTAGCATGATGGAGCAAGCAGTCATCAGATTAATGTATTTGAAAGGTCGCACTCCCAAGGAGGCATTTGATCTGATAAAAGAAGTCTGTTGGGGTGATGTCCCATCATATGACGTTGTCAAACACTGGCATACTCAGTTCAAGTGTTGACGTAAATCTGTGGAAACAGCCCGAATCCTGGGAGCCCACAGTCTGTCATTGATGATGCCACCATCAAGTCAATGCAAGGTTTCGGTCACAATCTATGGTGTTCTACAGAACAGGTCTCCAAAACTGCATTAAACGATGTGAGAAGTGTGTCACTCTGGGTAGAGGCCACGTAGAAAAAGACTAATATTTGTGCCAAGTTTCTATTCTCTCGGCTTATTGGAAGTAGGTCAGGGGACATCTTTAATGAACGCCCCTCGCAACTCACAGTATTGATGGACAGCGTTTGTTATCTGTGTATCGTCGTTTACAAAGGATAAATAAATGTAAATAATTTTAAGAAATCATGACTACAGCTTGTTGTATTTTTAATATCATTTTTTTTTTTTTTTTCATTTATTCATTTTTTGTATGAAAAGCAACAATATGTGCAGACTACAGATGCATATAATTGCAATCATAAAAGAGTTACGTGTGTCGTTATTCGTTATGAAAATGAGAAGTAATATAGCCCACGATGAATGACCTGGCAGAGCATCTCTAGCTGATAGCTAGAGATGCTCTGCCAGGTCATTCATCGTGAGCTAAAGGCTTGATAGATTACCTAGTTATCATAATACAGAATTGTATCATGAATATTTTATTGGCTAATGGCACGGCGATCTTTGATGATTTTAATGATAATTGTATTCGTTTTAGAGCAAACAAAAGAAAAATGTGCGGCTTTCAAAACGTTATACATAAAACATTTTATAGATCAATTTTATGAAACATGTTGGAAACGAATCTACGTAATGGATTTTAAATTGCGCTTGATGAGAATTTATGCCATCGTAACACTAAAATTCTATTAGTGTAATGCGCGTTTCTTTAATGATTTGCTTATTGCGTACCAAAGTTCAATTTTTAACCACTGGATTAAGAAAAGAACGTATCGAGTGCGGTGTCCAACCAATGTAAATTCCGACACTAACCAATATTATGATCACACTTTAGCAATGTCTTAACGAACTGACTTTGGTAGGGAAAATATGAATGTGACTAATTAATAATGGAACACTTTACATATACCAAAATAAGTCGTTGCATATGACGTTACCATATTTCAAGAAATGTTCCGACGAAGGCATGTGCTCTTGGAAATTAAAGGTCTCATGCAAAAATGGCCAGAAGACAAAAATAAAAATAGTTCACTTCGTGGTGATTTTCCCCTGAAATATGCATAGCCAGCAATTTGCCAATCATTGTCTAAACAATCCAAAATATTTGGGTAAATTGAGAATTAAATAAACACCTACGGGTTCTCTGAATGTTGACAAGTCTAAAAATGTCTGCGATTCGGATAAAATTTCACTTTCCCAGATAATTCCTGGATTTGACGTCCTTAATAGAAGAGGCTGCGGAAAACATCAAGGCAAAAGAAGAAAGTGCTGATGATCAGCACTTTCTTCTGTTGCCTCGATATTTTCTGTGCTATTTCGTAGACAAATTCTATCTTTTTCAACATCCATTTTGTCTTTTGCGGCAGCTATCACACTGGACCAGCCGAAAATTGCCTTGTTTGGGAAAAAGTTAAAGTATCTCTTTACAATAATAGGGAACGATTTTATCGAGTAAACCGTGACGTAATTTCGGACAAACAAACAATATTTCGTTAGTGTTGTTATAAAATCTCGTAACTACGGCTTGACTCAAGCCGTAGTTACGAGATTTTATAACAACACCGACTGTTTATCAAAACTTAACGTTAAATCGAATCTATTTTTAGCACAAAATTCTCTGCCATTGGTAGCATCAATCAAGGTTATTTCACGAGATATCTTTCAATTAAAATGTCAGTGTCAACATTAGCGGCGTGATTGATGATTTTAAGCGGTTAGAACGGAAGTCTTCGATCGACAATCTTGGCGCATCCTTCCGTTTCACAATAACGCTTGGTGAAACACAACCAAATAATCTAACTAGTTCGACATTAAGGTAGAATACCCGTAATGTGGCCATTTTGAGATCTATAAAACGTCGTAGTTTTGGGCGGCGTCGTTACGTATCCGAACCTATTCGGGCGCGGTCGTAAACATTCGGCGGTGGAAAGCTCCACTACCGAATGTTTTCGACACCGCCCGAATAATTCCAATGTCGCACGAATCTCACAAGGGATGGACTACCTTAATTCTTGTAATAAGATAAAAGTGCGTCTGATACTGGCAAGACACTGAGTGTTTACAACCACAAAAGTCATCTATGTTTTTCAACAAAAAAACTTCGTTGGTTTCTTTTAAAGCTACGACATTATTATTATTACTATTTTTACAAATACAAATTATTGTGCCCAAAAGCAACCGGTTTCAGCTTTGTTAACAATTATTTACAAACAATGTCGGTGGCAATAATTTTCCACCACTTCCTGTTTAAGGTATTACACCCATCGTTAGATATCAAACATTCGTGCAACATTGCCATCACCCATGGCAACGGTTATTGGCGAGGTTACTTGTGTGTTGTGTTCAAAATCCGGAAATCCTCGTTAAAATTCGTTGTCACGGATGATGGTGATGGTGCAAGCGAAATTATGCAAAGTGCTTCGTATCTTATTATTGTGGGGGCGAAAACTGAAGAAGCGAAATCTCTTGTCTTTTCTGCACTCTGATACAATCAGTTTGTTTCAAAGCAAAGTTATAAAATGCAAATATTACTGCGCGCAAATTGAAACTGTTTTGATTTTTTTAAATAGATATTTTTCATTTAACATTATTCAAATATATCAATTTCGCAAATATTTCACACACTGCGTTTGTAATTGAAAATCCCAGCGGATTTATAAGTGATGCTGTATCAAATAGAATATCAAACTTGGGACCATATATTTCAGATTTTTTGTATCATATTTGATTGCGCGGTCGTTATGAAATTATCATATCAAGGTTTGATATTGTTCCCATAATAATCATATGCGTTTTCTTTTTTTTTGTTGTTGTTGTTTTTTTTTTTTGTTTGTTTTTTTGTTGTTTTTTTTTTTATTTCGTTTGCTTTGCTTGTATCTTTTTCAAACAATTTGCTGATTTATGTTTCGTGGAGGAGAAGAATTAAGATATAATGTAGAGAAAAATGAAAGGCATACTCTAACCTTTTGGACACGGCTGCTACCAAAAATAAATAAACTCGCGCAAATTGAAACGCATTTTCAAACAAGAGCTGTCACTGTAAGATGACAATGCCCCCGACAACGCTTTGATTTTAAATTATGGCCAATCTATGTTCAAGGTCAAGGTCATCCAGGGGTCAAGGTCACCAAAGTATGTGCCTACAGAAAGGTAATGTACCAAGGAATGTTGTGGTAAAGTATGAAGCGAATATGTTAAGTAATAAGGAAGTTATGGCCAATGTTAAAGTTTTTGGACGGAATGACGGACAGACGGACGGACAGACAGACGGACAGACGGACGGACGGACGGACAAGTCAAATTTATGATGCCTCCCTATCGGGGGCATAAAAACGAACCATAGTTCAAATATATATCAATTTTGCAAATATTTCACACACTGCGTTCGTAATTGAAAATCCCAGCGGATTCGTAAGTGATGTTGCATCAAATAGAATAACATACTTGGGGACCATAAATTGTAGTATCTCTGTGGTGTTATATTTGATTGCACATTTATGATTGTCATTATGAAGTTATGATATCAATATTTGATATTATTCCCATAACAAGTCTTGGTTTTATCTTGTTTGTTTATTCTGCTTTATTTGTCTATGCATTTTGCTGTAAAAAAAAAAAAAAAAAAAAAAAAAACAATCAAAGCATCTCGATCAGCCTACGTATACCGACAGTTTGATCCAGTTCGTTCTCTTCTGTATAAAAAAAATGTTTACCGAGATGCTTAGATAAGAGTCTGAAGAGACCGCTATATTGCTGCTTTTCAATAAAAAACCTCGTAACTGCAGCTTAAAATAAGCTGCGGTTACGAGGTTTTCCGTTGAACAGCGACGATATTCTTGATCTGATCTGTGTCCATGGTGGTCCACCTTCGCTAGCCAAGGTTGAACCCACCTACTTTTGTATTCACCCTTGGCGGATTTAGTCCGATTTTCTTGAAATCGCGAAGCGCCGCCTAGCGGTTGTTCTGCTGGTTGTTTACGTCCATTATTGATGACGTCATTAACGCGCGTTGTCTTTCGCGTCATACGTCATGCGGATTATGTAAAAGTTAGCGGCTTTTTTGGTCGAATTGTCGAAAGTATAATAATTCGTCGATTAAAGGTAAAGGTAAAAGGTAAAATAATTATGGTAATACTAATCTAAACAGTCGTTGAGATATAATTGGAGTCAATGTGGGCACAGTATGGGAGACAGAGAGAAAGGTGGACGAAAGGATAAAAGAGCAATTTAGGAATGTACGGCTTATAAAAAAATATATATTTTTTTTAAAATGATGTACTCCACAGACAGGTCCAAGAATCAGCGTGAATTAAAACACTACAAAATAATACCACCATCTAACTGTAGTGAGAACGCCGCGCGGTTTTAAGTGCCGGTTCAGATAAGAATCATGCAAAATCAAAATTTCACTATACATGGGGGTCAACAGATTTTAATGAAAATTCATAATTTAGAAGTCCAAGTTGTTTGTATTTTAGCCCTAAAATATTTTTCATGATGGTTTTCGATTTTTTGAGAAAATCGAGTTTATATCCCGAACCAGATTACGATCGGAAAATTGACTTTAAGCTTGAAGTCTACGGGGAAAAAATGACGAAATTCAACTCTCATTTTCGTCAATGCAGCAGATGAGTTTTCTATTAAAGTATATACGAAAATGAAGCTGAACATTCATTCTATTTACCCCATTCAAAAAAACCTTAGGCAAAATGGGTTTTTCGATGAGAAAACAGCCTTTTTGTACGACTGGTGTAACAAAGATTTTGGTTCCCGGTTCCAGACTAGTTCTACATAGGAAAGCCGGTTACCAGTCTATACAGCTGTTGCTAACACGTGACCCGTCACATGACATTCAAAATGGCGTACTCGGGAGCGACGGGCATGGGTCATCGCATTTTCCCACTATATTCACGTTTTCTGGACATTTTCAATAAAAAACGAACTATATAACGATCGATTTGTGTATGAAGCACATATCATTTTACCGAAAAGGTCATATTTGGAAGATGCTGAGCCTGAGTTACGGAAATTGTCGACAGAAACGGATTGAGGAAACTTTCTTTTCGTAGTGACATTACATGATTACATTAGGACAGCAGACGATTTTACGACGGAGGAAATGTGTTCCTAACAAAGGTAAATACGTTTAACATTGATAATTATTTGTTTGCCGTGTGATCTCTACTTTTCTATAAACACCGGAATGACTCGAATTTACCGGATTTTTACCGGAATCAATCTAATTCTCTGGCACTGCAAGTGAATCCTACTGTTATTGCATATTTTTAGCAAAGGTAATACATCTGCAGAATACACAAGCAGTCTCATATATCAAAACTGATAATTTCTGGAAACAGATTGATAGAAAGTCGATTTGATAGTAAATAAAGGGGGCATCTACGCTAGCCAAGGTTGAACGCACCTATGTTTATATTCACCCTTGGCAGATTTAGTAAGATTTTCTTGAAATCATGAAACAACGCTTAACGGCCATTCTGTTGGTTGTTATTGAGTAGCAACCTATCATTCAAATGTCGCATTCTAAACACCATTTGATTACGTCGTCCATTATTAATGACGTCATTAACACATGTTCTTTTTTGGGTTCTACGCCATACGGACTAGGCAAAAGTTAGTTGCTATTTTGGTGGAATGGTAGCAAATACAAGTTTGTTGAATAAAAATTGAAAATTGTTGTCTATTAGGCCAAATAAAAAAATATATGTGGTTCAGGATACATGTTGAAAAAAATTAGGGTTGGTTGGTCGGCTATGTTTTTTTTTTTTTAATTTTATTTTATTTGGGTTTTGTTTCCTCTTTCTCTTGCCATTGTTGTATTTTTTTCCTTTGAGGGCAATGAAAAAATAGGGTCGGCCCCCACTTTGCTAGGGACGGTCGGGTAATCTGAACCACACCTAATTTTTTTTTGGCCTTACAGTGAAATTATTCGGAAATATCCCTCATCTTCGAGTTTTTGATTATGCAAATGCAATGCCTTTTTCTGCCTGTTGTCATGAACTGTTTGAATTGATTACACATAACAAACAGATGTATCTAGCCGTCTGTTTGTTTCAGCGAGACCTCGCTGGAACCAATGAAAACGCTTTCCAGGACACCAAGAAAATCAGACTTAATACGCCAAGGGTGAATACAGAAAAGGCGTTACATCTTAGATTTCACACTTGACTTGTGAAGAGGGGGGGGGGGGGGGGGGGTGTTACAGGTGATGATTCTTGTTCTGTGTTCTGCAGATATACAGGTCCATAGGAACAGGGGGTGGGACTCACCAAGGGTTGGGCTAAGCCCCTTCAAATTTGCCCCCCCAAAAATGCAGAATTTACCTTATTTCACACTGAAATTTTAGGGGAAATCCTATTTAGCCCCCGGTCCATATTCAGATACAGGGGCTTCAGCCCCTCCAATATTAAATTGCTTCCTACGGTTCAGATATATATCATATATAACTGATGTTTTACATACTGTGAATAATTAAAAAAAAATCTAAGGTTTTTTTGCCAATCCACTTTGCGAAATGTGAAGAAAACATTGAGTGAAAGGGAATGAAAAATGACAAGAAGTAACAAATCAAAAATCAGAGCTACAGATCTGGCATTGAAGATTTTGTAACTTTTTCATTTCAATTCAAAGCCATATTTAATCAAATATTGGTAGATCTTCTGGCTTAACTCCCTATGATCTGTACTTCTGAAATATGTTCATAACTATGTAATTATGTGAAGACAATGTTTTCATGTCCTGATTCAGGGGAGGCATAAGGCAGGGTGACTGGTCTGACCATTTCAATTAATGTGACTTAATTTCATTCCTTTATTTGCAGAAACTGCCTGGCAAACCATGCATATCCTGATTATCTCTGTACATAATAGAAACCAGAGCTGTATGTAACAGATACCCAAGGGTAGGTATGCACCAATATGTTATGGACTGGACATTTATGATTTCTGAGATTATTAAGATGATTTTGAAATTTTATCATTGAAATGTTGAACTTTGCATGAATTGTTAAAATGCAGGTCTTCATTTTAAATTGGTAACTGATATATGTAAATATTAATCTTTTAATATGTGCATTTTGGGGTGTTTTGTATCTATCTATCTTTATATACTGCTTCACATCCTCATAATTAACCAGTGTTTATTTTTAATTTTGGGGGAAGGCGGTCAGGGCCCATAAGTGGGGGAAAATTTTCGCGTGAACGCCCAAAAAGGGGAAATTTCAATACATGCTTATACTCTGAAATACAGTGTTATAAATGCATTTAACTTGCTTGTATATCATAATGGGACATTCAAACAACCATTAGAACTGTTAGAGATGCCAAGAATCTAACTATGATTTGGATTTTTCTTTGCAAGAAAAAATCTAGTTCCAGGAGGGGAAAATTTCTCTAAAATGGGGGAAAAAAGTATATTCCTCAGAGAGGGGAAAGGGGCCCAATAACGGCCGTTTTTTAAGAAAGAAAAATCACTGTTAACTTTGAGGTGGAGCTGTGGGTAACTTTGAATAGCTGTGTGTCTTCCAAATTAAAAGAGAATAAGAAAAGTTAAGAAATAAAAAGTGGATGATGAATGATTGAAGATTCTGTTAAAATAAGGGTGATTTGATGGATAAGATTCTATGATGGAAAAATACAGAAACTTTGTTATATTTTCTTCAAATGAACAATTCTTAGTGAAGGATTCAGTGTTAAACTTTTGCATATGAAATACAATGGTTTTATGATAAACCTTACCAATCACCCAAATGAAAGTAATTATTTATTACAAAGGATTTAAGTAAAAGTAGCACCCATAATGAATTCAAGAACCAGGGATATGCTTCAGGATAAATATTGTGTCTAAGAAATTATGTTTGATTTTCAATGCAAAATCAGAAATTAACACTATCAGACTTAAACTTTTTGAGGTTTACTCTTTCTCAAATGGAAAAAGTTAAAACTTCAAAATTAAAACTTACTGCACAGAACAATTTGTTTGTTTATGATATTTGAGTAATATTTGTGTACAATGTAGGATAGGAGAGCTATACAGGAGAGAAGAAAATGCTTGTTTATAATATGATTTTTTTCACTTTTGCTTTAAGATCTACAAACTTTTTTGTATTAGAAACTGGGGTTTCCTTTCAGATGCATGTGTAAGCCTTATTCTGGCAGTGGTTCACAGACCCAAGTGTTCAGTACTCACACACATATACAATGAAGAATCACAGGGAAAGGAGAATTTCACAGTGTAATGAACAGTAATATTTGATTTTCTTACTTTATTTCATTGATAATTGATATCACAGCTGTTTTAGATTTCATATTCACTGGTGGTAAACTCGGCCAAAGCGTTGGACATTTTTAAGTGATCATAGTATTCCGTCCATGTTGTTATAAAATATCGTAACTACGGCTTTATCGAAGCTGTAGTTACGATATTTTATAACAACACAGACAGTTTGTCAATACATATATATCGGTCTATTTTTAGAACAAATTCATTGTTATTAGAAAAACTATCCAATCAGATCATTGAACTCACATTTAAACGCAAAATATCTTTACCTTGTTGTGGCGAAAAACGTCCCTCGCTTTGGCTGAGTTCACCACCAGTGATATTACCAATAAGATTTTTAAGTAATGAAATCACTCAATAATGTAGCAACTTTTTAATTGTTGCTTATAGTTTTTTTTTCATTTTTGAAAATATGTACATTGATCACTTAGCCCAATTTAGAAGGTGCATGTACATAAATTTGACATTTTTTGCCAAGCCTGGATAACTCATCTGGGGGTTGTGGATTCAAACTCTGGTTTGGTCAATGTCATTTCTATATATTTGACAAGTCATCTGTCTTTCACCAATAGATGTGAATCATCTTAGTGAGAACAGCAGCTGATTACTCAGATTTGATTTTGTGTTTATTAACCCTTTCCCAAACATTAGAATTTTAGGGTAGTCCTATTTGAAAGCTGCTGCAGACTATAAAAGGATTGTTATTAAAGATAAAATTTGTGTATAAGATAGCACAGAAAATAATGAGACAAAAGGAGAAACTGCTGGTTATCAGCAGTTTCTTCTTTTGTTCCAATGTTTTCCCAAGCCTTTTCTATAAGGGGCGTCAAAAGCCGGTCTCGTTTGGGAAAGGGTTAAGCCCCATTCAATCAGTATAAATTTGACATTTTGCCAAAAAGTAAGTCTCCATACACTTTTAACCCTTTCCCAAACAGCAACCTTTTCGATTGCTAGTGTTTTAAAGCTGCTGCCAATGACAGAATGCATAAGAATAAAGGTAGAATTTCTGTACAATATAGCACAGAAAATATTGTTGCAACAGCAGATAATGCTGGTTATTAGCATTTTTTTCTTCTGCCACAATGCTTTCCCAAGCCTTTCCTATTAGGGACGTACAAACCATGCCTTCTTGCAGAAAGGGTTAATTTGTACATTTTCCACTCTTCTTTTTCAGTTTAATTCCTGGGAAAGAAATGGTAGAATGGCCCAAGACAAAAGGATCTAATAGTGAAATGCAGGTTTTTGAATTGGATATGTATTGTTTTCTTTTAAACCATTAAACATACTTGTGTGGAAAAAATGTTGGACATTAGCATTTTTAGCTCACCTGAGCACAAAGTGCTAGAGGTGATAGATTTTGGTCGATCTGTTGTCCGTCATCCATCTGTCCGTCCGTCATGCCAACCAGGTTTTATGTGAATCTTTATCTTTTAATGTTAAATAATGTAAGCCCTAAAGTGTTTTATTTGTGCAATGTAAAAAATAGACATACGAGGTTTTGCATTTACACCGACGATATGTGTTTGTATAGAGTTCTATTCTTAAATCATGTTATACAATAGTTGTCATCTAAGTGTGATATTGCTATAGCAACCAGGGATGTGAGTTTGCAAGTTTTTTTTTTCTTGAATCATGTTATACAATAGTTGCTGTCTAAGTGTGATGTTATGATTTGTCAATATCAATCTGCTACATTTGAGATAAATTGATCTCTAAACTGGCAAAAAATGCAAATTTTACGTTTTACTTCTTAGTCGTACAATATTGGTTGCCATGCCAACCAGGTTTCAGCTGAATCTTTATATTTTCTTGTCAAATAATGAAAGCCCAGAAGTGTGTTATTTGTGCAATGTAACAAACTAGATATATTCCATTTTGAAAACATCTTAAAATTGATCTAAAAAACACTTAATTTGCACATTTTAGCTATTTTTCGTACGGTAGTATTAAAGTTGTTGCTATAGCAACCAGGGATGTGAGTTTGCCTAAGGTTTTTTTTCTTGAATTATGTTAAACAATAGTTGCTGTCTAAGTGTGATATTATGGTTTGTCAATATCAATCTGCTGCATTTGAGATAAATTGATCTCAAAATTGGCAAAAAATACAAATTTTATGTCTTGCTTCTTAGTTGTACAATATTGGTTGCCATGCCAACCAGGTTTAAGCTGAATCTTTATATTTTCTTGTCAAATGATGAAAGCCCAGAAGTGTTTTATTTGTGCAATGTAACAAACTAGATGTATTCCATTTTTAAAACATCTTAAAATTGATCTAAAAAACACTTAATTTGCACAGTTTAGCTATTTTTCCTATGGTAGTATTAAAGTTGTTGCTATAGCAACCAGGGATGTGAGTTTGCCTAAGGTTTTTTTTCTTGAATCATGTTATACAATAGTTGCTGTCTAAGTGTGATGTTATGATTTGTCAATATCAATCTGCTGCATTTGAGATAAATTGATCTCAAAACTGGCAAAAAATGCAAATTTTACGTTTTGCTTCTTAGTCGTACAATATTGGTTGCCATGCCAACCAGGTTTCAGCTGAATCTTTATATTTTCTTGTCAAATAATGAAAGCCCAGAAGTGTTTTATTTGTGCAATGTAACAAACTAGATATATTCCATTTTGAAAACATCTTAAAATTCATCTAAAAAACGCTTAATTTGCACATTTTAGCTATTTTTCGTACGGTAGTATTAAAGTTGTTGCTATAGCAACCAGGGATGTGATTTTGCCTAAGGTTTTTTTTCTTGAATTATGTTATACAATAGTTGCTGCATAAGTGTGATGTTATGGTTTGTCTATATCAATCTGCTGCATTTGAGATAAATTGATCTCAAAACTGGCAAAAATGCATATTTCAAATTTAGGCTGTTAGTGGTATGATATCGGTTGTCATGGCAACATAATGAATTACTGTTTCTTGCATTTTTGGAATGAAAAATCTAGAGCTTTAAGTGAAGTTTCTTGCTGTCTTATTTGATTCTCCTCAACTCTTGCCTGATTTGTGTAATAATTATTTGAAAATTAACAATTTTAAGCAGATTTTGTGGTCATTTTGCACAAATTCTTATTTCTGTTGCTATGGAAACAGGAATTTCCTATTTTTAGAATTATTATCATTTTTCATGTTTTTACACTAATGCGTCTTTGTAAACCAAAATTCAGCCAAATCCGTTGACCCCCATGTAGAGTCACCTGCATGATTTTTATCTGAACCGGCACTTAAATAACGTCAATTGACGTCCGATAATGCGCGGGAACGTTAACGTCGTGATATCGCAGATAAAGCGACGTCGACGTCATATCCGCAGTTAGAAAAACAAAATGGCTGTATTAGTTTACAAAATAATTATGTAGTGCGATTAAGTTTTTCAAACTCTTGAAAAAGGCAAATTTTGCCGAAATATTGAATTGAGTATTTTATAATAGTGTTTTATTGTATTCCCTGAGGAATAATATTGTGATATTGTGTTATTTCCACTCCTTGAAGAGGAAAAATGGATCCACTACGGAATATACAGAATGTAGTGAGTAAAAAACTTCGTTATAGAAGCCACGCTGACTTTCTGAAAAAATGCCTGGAGTCATCAATCATTCCTAAAGGTTTCGATTTTAAGTGGAGTATTCAGCTAGATGTTGATGATGTTGTGCGTGAGAAGTGTGAAAAGGTAAAGAGGGATGCAGCAATGAAACTGATGGACATTGCACTGGAAGCTTGTGAAGAAAAGACACAAGACTGCGAGAGAGAAGAACAGGAAATTCGTGATTGTTTAGGTCCTGCGGAGGAAGGTTATATTAATGATTGGAGTGTGCGAGAAGAAAAACGACTAAGAGACACTAAGCAGATGAAATTTAGGGTACTCAATAACAGACTAGAGAATCTGTCAGACGAGAATATCTTTAAAGTTATTGGTATCAGTAAAGATGGTAACTGCTACTACAGGTGCCTCAGTCAATATTTACATGGTTCGCAGAATTACCACATAACAGTGAGAAAGGAGGTTGTGAAGTACATGGAAGATCATGCTGAACAATACACCCATTTAGTTGACGAAGAATTCGACTACCATATCCGGCAGCAAAAATGTACAGACGGGCGTGTCTCGTCATGGGCAACAGAAGCCGAGGTGCAAGCGTCAGCAGATCGATATGGTATTAACATCATGGTAGCGACTGATAGGAAGTTTGTAACTTGGAATAGGTTTGTATGCGAGAGTAAGAAGGTAATACCGGACAAAACTGTGAGTATCCGTTTACTTTTAGAGAATTCACATTTCAGTCTAGTTAATGAGGTAAGGCCACAAGAATCTAATATAAGTAAGATTAATTGTCCTGCAACCGATTGGTTTAATTCTTCAGGGTTTGACGGTCACTGTGACTGCGAACACCAATGTAATTGTTCTGACCCCAATGTGCCGGAATCAACTGGTTTGTGCAATCAAGAAAGTGAAAAACAAAACGCCTTGAGCGAAGAAGACTTTTCATTAAATCACAGAGAAAAGGGTGAAGATACTCCGATTAGATCACAATGTCAGACTAATGACACACATGAGAAGTCTAGAGTTTACATAACTACGCCAATTACACTGAAAAACACTAAAAAACAAAGGTCTAAACGCAAACCAGATAGTAGTAAATGTCAAGACCGGAATTCTAAATCAAAACTTATTGATGAAGATAAACCATCTACTGTCCCCGTTACTAAGAGAAATTGTAAAGCAAAAAACAATAACAAAAATAAAAAACTTTCAGTCTCAGTTACGAATCTTTCTAAGTGCGAATTGAGTAACGCGCAGATCTCACTTCTAGAAAAGGGTTTGAAGTTCATACCAAGCAAGAATAAGATTGACAAGCTGAAACTTATTTCTGATCTTTGCGAGTGGGAGAGAAGAATGAGGCTGAGAGAATATTTTTATGATGAGAATGAGAAGGACGATAAGGATGAAAGGGTTTCAGAGAGGTTTCAGCTGCCTAAAAAAAGCTATTTTACTCCAAATAAAGGCCGAGATAGTCATCTTGATTTATATATTGAACTTGTGAAGGCTGATATTGTGGAAAATTTGAAAAACAAGGGATCACTTAATATTTCAAAGGAAGAAAATGATGCCTTTTATGAGCTCCTTCATCATCCAGATATTGTTATACGCCCAGCGGATAAGGGGTCGGGCATTGTGGTGATAGATAGAGAAAAGTACTTGACAGAACTCAAGGAAGAGGTCGAACAATGCTCGTCGTATGAAAAAACAGATGATAAGATGATAGACAAATGTCACAAAAAAGTTAAAAAGCTAGTCAATGCAATGTATAAAGATGGGGCCATTTCTAAGGATTTACACGCATACCTCATTCCAAAATATGCCACGCCAGGAAAATTAAAGGGCAATCCTAAATTACATAAACAGAATGCCCCTTATCGTACCATAGTGAGTGGTATAGGTACTCCCACTGAAAAATTAGCTGAAGTTGCTGAATATTAATTAAATGAATATGTAGAGAGTTCTCCTAGTTATGTGAGGGACACGACCGATTTCATTAACAAACTCAAAGACATTCTGGAGCCGATTCCGGAAAACTGTATACTGTTCTGTTTTGACGTGTGCAAACTGTATCCTTCTGTCCCGAAAAAGGAAGAGTTGCAAGCATGTAAGGAAGCCCTTAGTCAAAGAACTTCACCCCTAATAGATTCAGACAATGTCCTTAAAATGATTGAGACAGTCCTTGAAAACAACGTATTTCAGTTTGGAGAAAACAATTATATACAGACAGATGGGATTGCAATTGGTTCTAAATTAGGGAAGAATTTTGCATGCACTTACATGAGGAAATGGGACGAGCAGTTGCTTAATGCCATACACAAACCATTGTTTTACAAAAGATTCATTGATGATGGTTTTGGCCTATGGGTTGGTAGTGAAGAGCAACTCTTAGAGTTCGCCAATCATGCTAATAGCATACATGACAATATTAAGGTTGAACTACGGTTCAGTTATCAGCAAATAGAGTTTCTTGATACGATAGTTAAGTTGGAAAATGGTCATATCTATACGGATCTCTATGTCAAACCATCAGATAAGCAGTTATACCTTAACCAAAAATCATGCCACCCACCATCAACAAAGAGGGGATTAGCATATGGTCTTGGATTACGCCTCAAAAGAATTTGTGAGAAAAAAAACGACTATGAAAAACAGAGAAAATCTCTTAAATACAAACTCAGAGAGAGAGGATACAGCGGAAAGGGCATTGAAACTCAGCTAGAAAAGGTTGATATGCTAGATAGGGAAACGTTATTAAGAGAAAATAAAGGTAGGGGTAACAAAAAGAATAGTAGTCGCGTGCCATTAGTACTCACATACTCACAGCTTCTACCCGATATTCATAAAATAGTGTCAAAGCATTCTAGGGTGTTACATGAGTCAGAAAGGATTAAGCAAGTTTTTAAAGACCCACCTATAGTAGCTTTCAGAAGGGACAAAAATCTAAATGACACTTTGGTTCATGGAAAAACCAATAATGTCGTGCGTAGTTGCCACAGTGGATGTAAAACTGACTGCCCGATGTGTGAAATCGTAACAACACACCCTGTCATGGATACAGCGGCAAAAAACGAATACAGCGTTCCGCTAAACACTAGTTGCCGTGAAAAGAACGTAGTATACGCTATAAGCTGTGAAAGATGTAAGAAAGTTGTATATGTAGGAGAGACCGAGAGGCAACTGAATGAAAGGATGAAAGAGCATCTCAGGGATGTACGGTTGAGACACGAGAAACCGATTAATTCCCATTTTCAAGTGACAGGTCACTCAAGCTCTGACTTGAGATTTACTGTTTTAAAAAAGATGTATTCCGCTGAAAGAACCGAACGTCAGATCAATGAATCGGCGTGGATTAAAAAGTTACAAACGGTACAACCATCCGGGTGTAACGTCAAGGACGCCCAGTTTCAAATAACACTGCTTGACACCCGATAATGCTCATGAATGGTAGTGTTGCGCAAATAAAGTAAATCTACGTCGAGATCTTGATCGTAATTACGTAAAACAAAGTACCTATGTAATCAGAAAAAGTCAAATAATTAAGGTTATTCAGAGCTAAACCGATTACGAAGATAAAATCGTTGACAAATAGGTGAAGATTCCAGTCAGCATGGGAAAGCCAAGCTAAACTGGTTCACTTATTTTGTCTTATAAAATTATTAAAGGCAAAACTGTTATGGTATTTCCCATCTAGACTAATTACAAACATAAAATCGTTGAAATATAGGTGACAAAAAGGTGAAGATTCCAGTCAGCATGGGAATGCCAAGCTAAACTGGTTCACTTATTTTGTCTTATAAAATTATTAAAGGCAAAACTGTTATGGTATTTCCCATCTAGACTAATTACAAACATAAAATCGTTGAGATATAGGTGATTTTCCAGTCAGCATGGGAACTGCCAAGCTAAACTGGTTCACTTATTTTGTCTTATAAAATCATAAAAGGTAAAATAATTATGGTAATACTAATCTAAACAGTCGTTGAGATATAATTGGAGTCAATGTGGGCACAGTATGGGAGACAGAGAGAAAGGTGGACGAAAGGATAAAAGAGCAATTTAGGAATGTACGGCTTATAAAAAAATATATATTTTTTTTAAAATGATGTACTCCACAGACAGGTCCAAGAATCAGCGTGAATTAAAACACTACAAAATAATACCACCATCTAACTGTAGTGAGAACGCCGCGCGGTTTTAAATAACGTCAATTGACGTCCGATAATGCGCGGGAACGTTAACGTCGTGATATCGCAGATAAAGCGACGTCGACGTCATATCCGCAGTTAGAAAAACAAAATGGCTGTATTAGTTTACAAAATAATTATGTAGTGCGATTAAGTTTTTCAAACTCTTGAAAAAGGCAAATTTTGCCGAAATATTGAATTGAGTATTTTATAATAGTGTTTTATTGTATTCCCTGAGGAATAATATTGTGATATTGCGCTTTTCTTTAAAAACCTCGTAACTACAGCTTGAAACAAGCTGTAGTTACGACGTTTCTTAAAGAAAAGCAATGATATTAAAGTGGAATCGCAGAGGAAAATCAATCACCCGGGCTTATGAAACCATTCATTTGGGATTGAAATTCTGATGAATTCTTAATATAATTCCACCCGAGCGAAAAGCTTAGTGAATTGGCTTTTTATAGAATGCAGATTGTATCTCTTTTTAAAAGCTGTGTACATGTACCTTATAACGCTTAACAAAACAAAGCAATTTTAGTTAAAGACTCTTCAAAATCTTTAAATTCCAAATTAAAATTCAAGTATTATTTAGGGACATATAGTTCACTTTTCCCAAAAACATTTTTCAATGATGCCTTTCGGCGCAACGAATAAAATAACTTTGGGAAAATATTGAGCTAAGAAATTTCGGATAAACAGCATATCGTCGCTTTTCAGCGAAAACCTCGTAACTGCAGCCTGTTTTAAGCTGCAGTTACGAGGTTTTCGTTGAAAAGCAGCGATATTCTCCGGTTGTGGCAACTTTCCAGTATACATTTCACCGTTCTATTGAGTCGGGATCAGGTGTGTAAATGGCCTAGACAATGGAGACCAACATGGATCCAGATCAGCCTTCGTATAAACGTTGTCTGATTATGATACGTAATGTTCACTAACAGCTTCCACAGAATTAAAAGCTAATAATGCTGAGGATATTGGTATGTGTCTCGTCATTGAATATTGTTCCATCATTACACAATTAGCAATTCTCCCTACCTATAAAAGACTTTGATATATAAATATAAATAACCGGGTTCTGGAAAAGGGCATAAATGTCTTTTAATCAGACTATTTATACACGCAGCCTGGTCAAGATACATGTCGTTTCCTAAAAGCTTCTTCAGAATTGTAAACTAGTAACGCCAAGTACATTGATAATCGTCATTGCTCCACCAATTAGTTATTCTCCCTACCTCGAGTTATATTTTTGTTGAACAATTTTGCTAGAATCTGGAAAATGGCATGCTCAGTATCTATCACCAACATAGATTCAGATCATCTTCGTAAACTAGCAGTTTCATCAACATAATGTTTTTATCAAATTGCTTGAAGTTCTAGATTTAATGGGGTGGCTTTTGAAAATGGAATATTTCACTTGTTGTTATGAGTTCTCCTTGGAACCTCCAATCATTGGGTTTTATTTGAAATAAAGTTCTAGATAAAAGGGGATAATGGCTTTTCAAAATAAAATATTTCATGTATTTTTCATTACACCATAAGTTGTGGCTTTTCATTCGAAAAGAGACATCATAAAGGTTGTATTTAACCCATTACCACACAGTGACTCCTTTCGACTCCTAATACTATAATGGCTTTGGAAAACATCATGGAAAATGAAGGAATTGCTTGTGACAAGCAATTTCTTCATTTCCCACAATGTTTTCTATTTAAAAAGACCAACAAACTTTAAAGTTCATTCACTTGAAATTGTCGTCTGCAACATCTTTGAATTTGGAACAGTCTAAAATTGTGTTGTTTGGTAATGGGTTAAAATAACAAACTTATAATGGCTTCATCCCTTCTTATCTGTTGCTCTGGTCGGTGCCGCTTTTATAAAATAAGTAGTCAACTCTTTTACAATAGCATGGACCCACATATGTTCAACTTTTCCAACAGAGGCATATGTGCCAGGATCTGGAATATAGGTCCTTGATAGCATTTGAGAAAGCCATGTTTCATTATCAGTATGTGCGTAAGTTCAGTCTTTTCGGGAACCATGCTGCTGTCTTACAGTTGCTACATGTAACAAAGACATGCTCTGGAATAATGTTGAGCTTAAAAGCCTTAACCCTTTCCCAAACTGCAAATTTTTAGGGTGATCCACTTCAAAAACTGCCACAAATGACAAAATAGAAGTTATTAAAGATAGAGTTTGTGTAAAATATGACACAGAAAATATTGAGACAAAAGGAGAAACTGCTGTATCAGCAGTTTCTTCTTTTGTTTCAATGTTTTCCCACGCATTTTCTATTAGGGACGTCAAAACCAGGTCTTGTTTGGGAAAGGGTTAAAAGGCATTTTTTCCAGATTAATCCAGTACCACACATTAATTCCTTTTGACCCCCCTAAAGAAAAGGCTAAATGGAAAACATTGTGGAAAATGAAGAAATTGCTTGTCACAAGCAATTTCTTCGTTTTCAACAACATTTTCTACCCCAAAAGACAAAAATTTGCTATATTTCATTCACTTAAAATTTTCGTCTGCAACATCTTTGAATTTGGGGCAATCTAAAATTTTGTCGTTTGGTAATGGGTTAAGTCCGTATATACATTGAAGAATATATATGATATTAACCTGTATAAAAGAATTGTCAGAAATTGTCAACGCAGATGCATTGACATCTCTTTACATGACACGTGGAGAGGACAAAATTCACTGCCACATCAATTATCGCTTTTCTAATTGTGCACTATTAACTAATTGTATGAATCATAAATGGAAAATCATCATAGAAAAGATAGGTTTTACAATTGTGCATAAAAAAAAAGCTGCGCTTCCGTTGTTGTCTGGCACTGTGACGTCATTTACAACGTTCGTATCTGGCATTATCCAACGAAGGTCTATACATATAGCGATCACGCAATTTGCTCGCATGTTTATTCAAACAGATAGATTTTTATAAAATAGTTACGGCTTCACAGACAAGTCTCGTCTGGTCAGAGGCCTTGATGTGTAATCTAAACGTCAAATACAGAGTTTGGTGTAATATAAAATTTACGATACAAAAACACCAACGGTACAATAGAATCCATGCATTATGTAATCATAGTTCCATGCAGGTCAAACATTTAATAGGGCTTATACCCTCGAAACTAATTTTTATTCTTAACAAAAAAATCATAAAAGCGCATTTATTGGTATAGTAAGTTTTGGTAGCTGTATTTGCGATGTATTTTAATTGCGTCAAAAAGAATTTCACTGTCCATATTCAAATATCGTCGCTTTTCTTCGAAAACCTCGTAACTGCAGCTTAAAACAAGCTGCAGTTATAAGGTTTTCGTAGAAAAGCAGCGATATGAAATGCGATGTATGTTTTGCTTTTCAATATGAAAACGTTCTACAGTTATTATGGGATAGACTATTATACATATTGACTACAACAATTCATAATATTCAAGCACAGGCATACTGATATAGTGATCCTTAATTAACTCTGGACATGTGCATATCGTTGGCTACTTTCGAAAATGTCGTAACTACAGCCTGAAAGCGGTCTTTTCGATTGTAACCGGCGATACGTAATGACCCCATATGGATGTTTTCTTGGGGGCTCTAATAACGAACATCCAATCAAATAAAAATGTCCAAGGTTAATATGGTGCACTAACGATATCATTTTTACGGATCATGCTACAATAACATCATATTACGTCATAAGCCAAACATCACGTGAACAATTACGTCATCAATCCAAACATCACGTGAACGATTAGACTCCAAAGAGACCCACATACTACTTACACGAAATCGAGATAAGCCTGTGTGCGCTTTTGATGCCGTTTTCTCCTGAAGACATAATGAATAAAAGTACAAAACAAGCATTGGTGTTGCAAGTATCAGGTTCGGTGTCGAATTTATTGGACAAAAGCATGCTTTTGATCAGAATCGAAATCAAAACAGCCCAAAATATTTTTATGAAGTATCATCTATTTGAGTTTGTCATTTTTTCATAAATAATTTTAGTGTGGGTGGACCTTTAACAATCTATAATGTGGAAAGTTAGAGACGCAAGTTGGTTAGCCAAAATCGTACCATTATGTATATAGTACTTGCCTTATTTTGGATGTAGTTGTGATAAAGTTCTTAACCTCTTTTAACAAATGTCACTGCAAATCTGTGTTTACATGTGACTTTGTAAAGTTTACCGTTCTATATTTTTAAAGCTTGAAGTATAACGAATTTTGACTAAACGTCCATTCTTTCAACTATATGTATGATAAACATATTCACATAAATCTGTGATATTTTTAAATAGGCCCTAACATAAAATGACACGGACCACTCGTTACCCTCTTTACATTAACAAACTAAATATCCAGTAGCACGGTGGGGATTGTGCATGCTGGGATGGATAACGAATACGGACAAAAAGAATCTCGAATCTTGTCAAATATTTTGCAAAAACTCCTTTATTTCTTTGTCGATTTTCAAAAGGTCTGTTGCATGTACCCCGCCTTGAAAATCCTTTTCCTCGGATACATGGATTATTTGTGATATCCTTTCAATTTTTCCAAAAATTGATCCCAACTGACCAGAAAACGAAATGATAACGACTACGGCAAAATAAGCCACGCTTCAGGTAGGAAATTGTGCAATAATTTTCGTATTTCTATGTCAATTTTCAAGTGGTTTGTTGCATGTACCCCGCCTTACTGAGCGCTTTCCTCAGGTGTATTACTTATTTGAAAACTTCCCATATTTTTCCCAGAAATTGATCCCAACTGACCTGAAAAACGACCAGATTTGTTGTCGTTTTTCTGGTCGGTTGGGATCAATTCTCGCAAAAAGTACAAAAAGGTTTCGTGTAAAGCATACATCGGAGGAAAGAGCTCAGTAAGGAGGAGTACATCGTCGCTTTTCTACGAAAACCTCGTATCTGCAGCTTGTTTAAAGCTGCAGATACGAGGTTTTTGCAGAAAAGCAGCGACATGCAACAAACCGTTTTTTAATTGACGTAGAAATAAGGAAGTTATTGCAAAATGTCTTACCTGAAGCGAGGCAAATTTGTCCGTAGATTTACCCATCCCAGCAAGCACAATCCCCACCGTGAGTAGGGGCCTAACTTTTTTCTTTCAAAAGCTTACAATTGTTCGGCGCTAAAATAGCCGAACAATAATCCGTGTCTCGTCGTCGTCTATCATTCATTTGACCACGGTATTTGATTACTGAGCAATTAGTGGCGACCCAATGTGCAATGTTAGAATAAATCATCGCTTTTCAACAAATATTTCGTAACTAGGCCTACAGCTTTAAACAAGCTGTTGTTACGGGTTTTTTTTTAAAAGCAGCAATATTCTAAACATTTGCCATTGTTATGTTGAATCAAAACAAGCAGATATTATACGTTCAAAGTTAAACGAGAATCGATACAAATATTTTGGTTTATTTTAGGGTGGACAGGTATGAATATGTATAAGTTGTTACTATAAATAGTCAAACATACATCCTGTCACCCCTCTTTTCCGTTATAGGTATATTCCCTCATTAGCAAAAGATTTTGAATCGTTTATAGTATATATATTATAGAATAAACAAGAACTAAACTTATATGGTGATACTTCCATTTTGTTCTCTGACACTTGCTTGGTACTCGGAATATTCTGGGATAAATGACAAGGGCAAAATCGCGATACAATGCGTGAATCAGGCGGTTTTATCCTATATTTCTAACGTCGGTCGTGAACTGGTCACATTGCAGTTTACAGGAACTGTCCTAGTATTGATTCTATGAATTTTTCAAACGTTTAAATGTCGGCCTAGATTTTCATTTTAAATGAATTCACTATCACTACATATCGGCTGATATTGTAAACAAAGGTCTTTTGGTCTTTCTGTACTTGGAATTACGTAAAAAAAGGTGGATGAAAACATACATGTATGACACCTGCAATGCGTACCGTATTTATTCTAAAATAGCTCATTTATGTCTTTATATACAGAATCATTTAACATGTTAAATATAATTCCTGGAACTTTATTATCTAATTGGAAGACAATTTCCTAAAAGAAATATAGTTTTCTATAAATGCTTAGAAAATATAGTCCTTACAAAATAGAAATACAAAAACTATACACCATGAAATGTTAGATTTGAAATAGGACAAAGATTCATCATGTGTATTGATCCGTTACAGAAACGTATAAAGGGGATACAAAACAATGTCAAAATTGCGTTTATATTTATCCACATTCGCTTTAGCAAAATATCTGAATGCAAAATTTAAGTTCTGAGTTAATAATCGAATATCTTGTCTTTACCAATTGTTCCCACAGGAAAAAACAGCTGTGTTGTATCTTATATTGACAATGCATTTCGCAATTACCGGTGTTAATAAGGTTTTAGATTACTAAGTATACAATGTGGAAATAATATCATTAGAATTATTCACAATACCCGAAGTTGCTAATATTCATGAATATTTGGTATGAGGGAAAGTAAAGTTAAAAAAGTAATAAAAAGTTCAATGTACAATCCACAAATCACTTACTGCTTTTCAGCTTTTCTTTTTAAGGCTCTTTCGACAGCCCTCTGTTTGGAATGCCTACACGCTGTTAGAACAACCGACATGTTAACAAATGTTAGTTGATATATTTCCAGGCAATATGAAAATAGTACAAAATGATAAAAACCAAACTGCTCCAATTACACAAAGAACGTTTGAAAAACTATTTCAAGCAAACTCAGAATATCTTCCAGAAAGCTTGCTTAATTTTAATGTAAGCTAGTTTCCAGAATGTATATAGATATATTCTGTAAATGTATTTGTAATGGCGTCGTCACCAAGTTCATAATAACCACACAGAGCATAAGAAATACCCGATATAACTGGCTCGGTGCTACTGAATTTCTCTTCCTATAAAAGACCGATACATCACTGGGTGGATACTATATACGGGTATATCCGATAGTGAGCCTATGTACTGCTTGTCTATTTGACCAGACACTCGTTAATTTCCGTTACCATCCGTGACAATCTCCGTTAGCTAATGCTTTAGACATTTCTGAAGTGGGGGTTATTGCATTTGTAATCTCATGACGAAATAGCCAAACAATATGTACACGATGGATTGGATAGCATTTTCATTCGCATGGGATTTTGTCTTTATGCATTGATTTCTTTGAATGTTCAATTTGATGTCACAAGAATAACTCAATACCACCGTGTGAAATACTAATGACCCATTCTCTTCGTGTGGCAAAAATGCACAGTGACTTTGGGAAAATGATTAATTGTATAGCAGATGCTAACATTTATGTGTCATTCTAAACTCGTTTGTAATTTACCATGATAGTGTTTTTGACACTTCGCATTCATTTTGTTCATTATCTTGATTTAGTGATCTAGCTCATTGTTATACGTAACTCGAAGCTGTGTATCTATGCTCGGGTGTATATATCCAAAATACGATTCCTTTTGTCAATATTCATATACACTGAAGTCTTTGGTTCCAGGAGAAAACCGATACAGTTTTAGTAGGTTATATTTTCTTAAAATTTTACTTTCAACGAAATAAATAATTGTCGTGACATATCATGAGCCTCATGGATCCAATATACCTTGCGCGATCGGGTTTTGACGAATGACTGTACCCATGGCGTTTTGTTTCAGAAAATACTTTATCGGACATACATGGTGATCACTCGGTGTTCTTTGATCGCCAAGCAACCTGGAATTCACCTGCCGAAGATCGATTGTCGCAAAAAGATCGAGAACTTTAGGATTACAGTAACATTTAATCCATTTACGGCATTACATGCTTTATGGCAATTTTTAAATTTTTGTTAACTCAGCAACGCTTAATTCGCTTGTCCCACTTTTTGTTTAGAACAGGGTATATAGCCATTGGCTATCTGCGTATAAACAGAATTATATCACCGTAGCATTATCGTCTCTTAGCATTGTATTTCGGAATGCAAATAAATGACATTTAAAATGTAAGAGACAGGCATAACAGAAATTCATTTTTTTTCATTTGGAAACAAGAACTGAAAATAGGCCTATTCCATTTTTCTCTTCTGATAAAGACAAACAAGAATCGTATATTTATACCCCCGTATCGAAAGATCGGGGGCATATTGCTATACCGCTGTCTGTCCGTTTGTCTGTCCGTCTGTCTGTTAGCCCGAAACTTAACGTGGAACATTGGTCTTTTTTCCAAAAGTAGTACACAAACAAAGCTTCTTAGTATGTAACCTCTCAATGGTATCTGTCTGTTACATGTAGCATGACCTTCCTCAATGTCATCCATTAACCCTTATCAGCTCAATAAAAACTTAGCGTGAAAACTTAATGTGAACACTTAAAGTGACATTTCACATTTATTTCATTTTTCAAAAGTGTGTCTTGATGCAAAGATTGTTTATTCTAATGGGTAGAAATACTATCAGTTTTTTGAAGTTGATATCTATAAGTGAAAAATACGCCTTTAAAGTTGAAACAGAAATGGCAAATTCTATATAAATCTGAACTGTTGTCCACAACAATTTGTTTAATTTTAGCACAAAAAATATATTTTTCTCGTAACCTGTTCAATATTTTGGCTTGAAATTTTCAGAATTTTCACAAAATATGCTCTTTCAGATGAAATAAAAGTAAAATTTATGTAAAAAAAAATCATTGTGAAATGTCACTTTAACATTGGCTTTTCTCCAAAGTATTTGAGATACAAAGGTTACATTTTGTATGTAACCATCTTTCAATGATATCTAGGTTACATATCTGTAGAAGGTCAAGTTCATTCATGTAGGTCAATGAAGGCCATAATTATAGAAAAAAGCAACTTCGGAGGCATTTGTGTTTCACAAACACGTCTTGTTTCATTGTTCGTCTACGGTATACAAACTTGATCAGCATCTGTTTCTCCTATTCACCCTTTCATCTTCGAAGTTTCAGAGATGCATATTTTTCGGATACCTATCATCTTTGAAATATCTTAAATATACGTTCTTAAAAGATGCCGGTGCTTTCTATGCATGAACAATTATCAAAACTCGACAGAGGCTGGCTTGATAAGGAATTCTTTTTGTGAATTTCCTTTCTAAATAATGGACGAGCAAGGTCTCATTAGCGTGTGATAGAGCAATCTTGCTTCTGCAGGATCGCTATACCAAAGATTATTCATGTTACTGTTAAACAAAGAATGTTAATATAGAATCTTATATATTTACGAACCTTTTTATATCAGTTTTTAACTATAAATTACAAATTAAAAGCCATTTGATAGGATTAGAACGTAAGTAATCGGGTTGATTGTTGTGTAATTTTAAAGGTGCTCGTATACTTGGAATAAGACTGATTGGTGATTACTGATATGTACGAGATTCTTGTAGGTCCTTATCAATGACATGGCAGAGCATCCTTAGCTATTAATAGCTTGAGATGCTATGCCAGATCATTTTACGGATCTATTCTACCCTAGAACACCCTCTTCTTTTGCACACCAAAATTCTGTTACATCTTTCTTTGGACATTGATCAATACAGTCAACGGCCATTGGCAATCCTGATCGGAAATCGACGAAACTGTGTTAGGGTGTGTTTGTGTTTTGTCAAATTTGATTTTATTTGACTTCTATTATCCGCGGCAATTTACCAAAGTGCGGATTCATTACAAATTCAAATTCGATTAGTGGATTATATTTGCAATCCTAAAGAACAGAACAATAATGATAATAATATCATCGCTGGACATTGTTGCAGTGTGGGTTAAAATCCCGGCTCTTTTTAATCAAACCATGTCGAAACAAGACATGGACTTGACACATCTAATATAAAGTGATTTGGAAAGCATTGACAGAAAAGAAGAATATACCGAATCTTGATTTTCGGCATGCCCTTTCGGAATCAGCGTGTTATTCTAGTCAAGTCTTGAAGCACGTGTTAATTTCACCGATTTTCTTTCAAAACCTATTTAAAGCTGAGCACAAGGTTTTCGAAGAATTGACATGCCGCTTTTCAACAAAAACTTCGTGACTGCAGCTTGTTTTCAGCTGCAGTTACGAGTTGGGTTATTTTGTTGAAAATCGACATTTTTTGCATGTAACAAAAAAAAAAGGATTCCAATATCGGTTTGACGGGTGCCTCGTCACAAATCGATAGCTCCTTTCTCTAAAAGATCGACCCATGCTATGGGGCCGGTCAATAAGTTCTAGTTAACCCTTTCCCTGACGTCAAAATTATGGACTCGTCCAATATCAAAACTGCTGCAGACGGTGAAATGAATGTTACTAACAGTAAACAATGCCATAAAGAAAAAAAAAGGGGGGGGGGGGAGAAATGGAGCAGACATCCCAGTCTTTTTAGCTGGTCGTCAAAGATCCCTTCTTTCTTTCAAATAAGCATACATCTATTTGTGGAATTACTTAAAATAAAACAAATTTGAAATACCTGTAGAAAAATTAAAGTGTCAAACCAATGAATTAGTTGCTAGACCTCAAGACAGCAGTCTCGGGGTTTTGGGTTTAATTACCTGAGCGACCAAACTACTATAGGCCTAAGCCGCAGTTTCGATCCAATGCCGCTTTCGGGTGAGAATATAAGTGCCATTGTCTGTGGTAAGAGCTAATAAAACGTCCCCCGAACATTTTGAACAGCCACAGAATCGAGGAAAAGTTAGATTGCACAAGGTTGAGAAAAATGTATGTAGCCAACAGTTTAAGCAAATACAACAGACGTCAAGTTCAAACAATGGGCCGGGATCTGGGAAAAGGGTCCCTTATTGCAATTCGCACTGAAAATTATGACTCCGGATCAGCTTATACCAAAGTGAAGTCTGATCAGGATCAATTTTGAGCTCACAATTGTTACAAATAATAAATATTGCATTAACTGAATTGAATTTTATGCCCCAAGCAACAGTTAAGGTCATATGGAGACGAGACCTAGGTTTAAATTCTCATCTGAAAGACTAAAGTGGCGGGGAACAGAATATACGACGCCTACGAGTCTAGCGCGTCACCACTGCTCCAAATCCGCCCCTCAATTAATAAAGAAACTGCAAGAGAACAGCATGGATCCAGATCAGACTGTGCGTATGCACAGGCTGATCTGGATCCATGTTGGTCTCAAAGGCCTTAATATGAAATATTAATTCTGTATGTTATGTTATGCCTTAAGACCCACCTTTCAAGATCCCGGCTCCAATGTATTCAACTCCATTCACTATTTTATGAATGCCTTTGTCTAACTCATACAGTGCTTGCATTGAATAATGTGGTGTTCCACTGGTGATTTCACTAGTGGATTCGAAATTAAAAACATCACTTGTTATTAGTCATTAAATTTTTCTTTGTTGTCAATAACTTTTTTATCAGCTAATGTTTAAAAACAGATTTACACTAAGCATGTCCGTCTTTTCCCATGTTTCTGCTCGAAATTCAAATAGGTCATGTAGGCTATTAATATATTTATTAAATTGAAACACATCGAACATGTTGTGTTACATGATTCCCCGCCAAGGAGAAACAAACAATATTTTTCTCTGAGAATTTTGCTTAACATTTCATAACCGAATCGGGGTTCAAACATCACCAAGGCTCCAAAAATTTCGACACGTGTGCTGGTTCTCTTTCTTCTTCTTCTTTTTTTTTTCTTATCTTCCCTTCAATAAAGGACAAAAGATACTATTATTTGCCTTGTATTGAAAATTATGTAAACCGGCCCAAGTTTATTTGGAATAAAAGACCTTGAATGGTTTTCTTGATATTGACGTTTCTTAAAATAACACTTCTTGAACCTAAGAATTATAAAGATAAGTGGCGGACCATAGAATTTTCCTTCTTTTATTTGTAATATAAAGGCTTTTATCGTCGGTGTAAATGCAAAATCTCGTATGTCGATTAATGCGATTTTAGTACAAACTTGTATGTCCAGTTACAGACAATTCTTGCAGGTTTTGAGATATTTTACTAATCAGTATTGATGACAAATCATTTGTGAACAACATGCCCAAATTTCAAGTAAAACATTTCAGTTTGGGAAAAGTTATTACACCTTTTTCCCTCCCCTTTGAAATTTTCCAAAAAAACGAGATACGAGGTTTTGCATTTACAACGACGTTATGCTTTTCTAAAGGATGGTCATCCGAGACCTTTCCCAAACAAGACCTGCTTTTGACTTCCCTAATAGAAAAGGCTTGTGAAAACATTGAGACAATAGAAGAAACTGCTGAAAATCAGCAGTTTCTCCTTTTGCCTCAAAATTTTCTTGACTATATCGCACACAAATTCAATCTTTATTAATATACATTTTGTCGTCTGCAGCAGCTTTTAAATTGGACCACCTTAATATTTTGTCGTTTGGGAAATGGTTAATTAAAAAGCGACTTTATGGACATTGTTTGCGGGTATTTGAATGTAATTACTAGTACTCAACAACGAATCTCGGCAAATGTCAATCAGATGCCGTGTTACACAATTTACCCATTACCAAACGAGAAAACTTTGGACTTGTCCAAATTCAAAGATGCTGCAGACGACAATAAGAATTGAATGAAATTTCGCATTCTTTGGTCTTTCTGGGTAAAAAATGTGGGAATTAAAGAAATTGCTTGTTATAAGCAATTTCTTCAGTTTCCACAATGCTTTTCAAAGCCATTATCTTGTAGGGAGTCAAAAGTAGTCATTGTGTGGTAATGGGTTAATACAATAAATGCATCTTAAATTTGCCAATAAAACTATACAGAAAGATAGAAAAACAAAGTTCTAGACTTATTATTGCAGATAGCAGATTTTGGATTTGACTTTTTAACCCTTTTCCAAACGAAAAAAAAATATGTCGATCCAATTTGAAAGCTGCTGCAGACGACAAATATGATAATACATATGTAAAAATGGTACGAAAATATTGAGACAATAGGAGAAACTGCTGGTTATCAGCAGTTTCTTCTTTTGTTTCAATGTTTTCCCAAGCCTGATCTATGAAGGACGTCAAAACCAGGTCTTGTTTGGGAAAGGGTTAAGTAAAATACAAGATGCCGCAACATAGGTCTAGATCTATTTTCTATAAACTTTTTGAAGTTACAGTATTCTTTTAGAGATTCATGATGCGATGCTACACACTTATTTCAAATATATATCCATATCATTATTTCCTTTCACTGTTTCAAACATATCTCACTAGAGTTTTAAAATTTACTACATACCGAGGGAAAAAGGTTTAGCAATTTCGTAATTTGTAGCTTATTTCTCCGTTGTCTGGATTTGGATTGAAATCAAATTTTCAGACAATGATATTTGATATCTTTACAACAATATTTCAAATTTTGGTTAAAGACGGGCTAGAGCCAGTACTTGTATAGGAAAGGGTAAAACTGAACCGCGGATTCGGTTTCAACCTTTCAGTGCCCTTCCGAAACCCACTAGTAACCTCGATCGGTGTGTACAATGCAAACATTGTCAACATTTGGACGACGCGTGCCCGGACATTGAATGTAACCATAGGTTTATATTTCAATGGCTCAGCGCGAAACGGTTGTAACTGCCTATATAATCATATAGGCAGTTACAACCGTTTTGCGCTGAGCTATGGATTTAGCACTTCCTGTTCTGCTAGGCCTAACTTTTCCTTGATGACACTTTAGAAATTGGTCCAAATTTAAAGTAGTAACTGAAAACGGAATAACTAATATACTATTACCATATACAGATAACTTGTGTATTAAATAAATGACAAGAGCCGTCAGAGACGGACAATGCTCCCCGATTAAGGCATTGTCACAATAAATGTATGCCATGCAGAGCTAAGATTAAGCTAACAAACGTTAAGCCCCCTTTTTCCATGACATACTTTTTATACGCAAATTTAAATTAGTTTACTGTCAAGGGCATCTGATTTGCTACTCAAATATGAAATTTCATCAAATTCTGACCATTAGACTGAGAAATTAGAGAAAAAGAGTATTTGACCTTAAGTCCCCTTTTCCCATGACGAGGCCTCAAATCCAAAAACTGGGAAAAGTACATCGGCATTATGTCATAGGGAGTTCACATGGTAAGTTTCATTTGATTTGGCCCAAGGGTTATAGAGAAATCGCTTCGGACGGACGGACGGACGGAATGACGGACGGACGGACGGACGAAGCGGCGACTATATGCTCTCCCTTCGGGGAGCATAAAAACGCTGAAGGAAAAGGATGATAGGTTAAAGGATAATAGGTTGGCCAACCTTTCGTATGGATTCCAAAAAGCACACCTAATTTTTAGGGTGATCTACATTGGTCAAAATTAAGCAATGATGCAAATGGTTAAACTGATTCTACTCATTCCACAAAACGTGTACATAAGCAAGAAATCATTTGGATAAAGAGAAAATACGGTGACCAGTACTCCTCCTTTTCTCGCAATGCTTTCTAAAGCGCGCTTTGATAAAGACGTCAAAACGACGGATTGTTTCAGAAACATTTTATCCCATTACCGGACGGTCAAATTGTAGCTACCACCAAACATTGTGTGAGATGAAGAAATTGGTTGTCATGAGATTTTTCTTCATTGTCCACAATGTTTTCAAAAGCCTTATCTCGTGGGGCGTTAAAAAGCGTCACTGTGTGGATATGGGCAAAGTACACTGTTAACCAACAGTTTCTTGTGTATCCATGATTTTTACGAACAAAAAGCTTAACTTTTCAATGGACATCAACCTAAACCTATGGTAAATTTCCCAAAATTTCGTACATCCTAATAGTTCGTTCATCCTTCAAAATATCTTCAATATTTTGTATATTTGGGAAAAAAACAAAACATATTTAACCATTTCCCAAACAAGACCTGGTTTTGACGTCCCTCTATTAACCAGCAGTTTCTCCTTTTGTCTCAATATTTTCTGTGCCATATTTTACACAAATCCTATCTTAAATAACACATATTTTGTCATTTATGGCAGTTTTTGAAGTGGGTAACCCTAAAATTTTGCTGTTTGGGAAAGGGTTAACCAATCCTGTAGGTGAATCTTTACAAATTTTCACAGCATGAGGTCAAACTATTCTAAGGTAATCAATCAATTTGCATAAAGAAAAATAGTCAACTGTTCCAACTTGCAAAATGTATAGTTTGTTGAAAACTAGTGGAATGAGAAAATATTTAGAGACAGGAATGCTTATAAGCATTTTTTCTTTTACCTCAACATTTCTATTCATTTACCCCTTTCGGACTTGGCTACTTTAGGAATGGATTACAAGTTTAAGAGACAAACATGTAAAAAACAAAATCACTTTATTTCGTAAGTATATTGGTGTACAATACCAGTAAACATATTAGTTCCCAACCATACTTTATTTGATCATTTCAACTCACAATGTAAACAATTCATCAACCCTATTACAAACTAGAAAGATTCACACTGGTCCACTTTGAATGTTTCTGATGATAGAAAAACAAGATGTGTTTGTCCCCGAAATGGCTATTTTTCTAAAGTTTTCCAAGTTTTCGTGTAAAGGGTAAATAATGGTTAGCTGATGACCTTAGGAAAGGTCATATTGCATTGAACAGATAGTTATCATTGAAATAAGGTTACATACCAAATTTGAGCTTTGTATGTCCCATACTTTTGAAGAAAAGGCCAATGTTAAGTTTTCATGTTAAGTTTTCAGACAGACACACTGACGGATGCGAGTTAAACAACATGCCCCCCCCAGATCTTTCGATACAGGGGCATAAAAATTAGACTGTTACAATCAGAAAGCTGCTAAAGATGACAACAATGGGTGTTGATAAAGATAAAATTTGTTGTGTATGATATACATAAAGAGGGTGAGCTATAACATTAAGACAAATGGATAAAATATTGGTTATCAGTATATTCTTCTTTTTCTTCAATGTTTTTCCAAGCCTTTTAATCAGGTGCGTCAAACCCATATCTTATTTCAGAAAGGGTTAAAGTTTAAAATACTTATTGCCAGGAATTAGTTGGATATGGTAAATAAGCTGATAAAAAAGTTATTGATGATGTAAATAACTTTATATCAGCTGATGTTTAGAAATTCCACCACATCTAGCAAGTCCCTGGCGTTTTTCCAACTTCTCTTCTTCAAACTTCAAATTGTTCAAATTGGTCAAGTTTAACCCTTTCCCAAACAAGACCTGGTTTTGACGTCCCTAATTGAAAATTCGTAGTTGTAAATGCAAAACCTCGTATCTCGTTTTTGGAAAATGTTAAAGGGGGTGGAATAATGTGTAATAACTTTTCCCAAACTGAAATGTTTTACTTGAAAATTGGACATATTGTTCACAAATAATGTGTTATTAATAAAGATCAGTTAAAATATCTCAGAACCTACGAGAATTGTATAAACTGGGCGCACAAGTTTGTACTTTGAAAATCGCGACAAACGACATACGAGGTTTTGCATTTACACCGACGAAATGCTTTGGAAAACACTGAGACAAAAGAAGAAACTGCTGATAACCAGCAGTTTCTCCTTTTGTCTCAATATTTTCTATGCCATATTTTAAACATGTTTTGTCTTTAATAACTTCCATTTTGTCATTTGTGGTAGTTTTTGAAGTGGATCACCCTAAAATTTTGCCGTTTGGAAGAGGGTTAAAGAATTATTGAACATGTTGAGTCACATGATTCCCCATGATATTGTTGATAGAGTTACAATCATAAACATCCAATTTGAAAATATGATACACAAATATAACATACAATACTAACTGATAACAGTGAATAAATATACTTTGTGTAACACACTTTATACTTTGAGAATTCATGATATAGTGCACCAAAACTAACCAAGACATTTGCACATGTCCCCACTTTTGCAATCTTTTTAAAAGACCCTCAACATAGCTGTTGGACAATAACTTGTGACAGATTAAAGCTAATAAAAGTTAAAAATTATAATCATTACTTATTTAACATACTTTATTTCCAACTCCAAAGAGTCTTATTTTCTGTCATTTGGGAAAGAGTCAAATGAAGTAATTGCTAGTCGCAAGCAATGCACCTTTCCGAGATCGACCAAGATTTGTAGATAAGCCCATGAAGTTTTGATAAGCATTCATCTTGTTGGGCACCAAAAAGCCTCATTATATGGATATGGATTAATGTGATAACTTTGAAAATATAAGAGCTGTCCGAAGACAGCGCGCTCGACTTTCTAAGTTGCTTAGTATAAAGGGGGCATAACTCCAAATATAGTGGAGCCAGGGTCATGGGTCCTGGTAGTAAGGTAGAGGGTGTGATGGTGAATAAGTATTCCAAGTTTGGGTTGAATCCCTTTGATAGTATGGAAGTTATTGATGTTTGAAAAAACTTTAACCTTTGTTGCAACCCCGACGCCGATGCCAACGCCCAGGTGACAGTATAAGCTCTCATTTTCTTCGAAAAGTCGAGCTAATAATGACATAATAATAATGTTTGAGTATTCTTGTACAAAAAAAGTATGGGTGATATGAAAGTGTTACACATGACCATTACAATCTTCATTAACCAAACAAGACTGGATCTTGAATTTCCTTGAGGAGAGAAGGTAACAAAACATAGATTGAAAAGAAAATGCTGATAATCTACATTTCCATTTTTCCCCTCCAACCTTTTCTGTGCTATACTGTACACAAATTCTATATAAATTTATACGCACTCCGAATCTGCTTTTAAATTGGACCAGCCTAGTATTTTGCCATTTGGGAAAGGTTTAATTCTTTCAAAAATAGTGACAAGGTTTCTTACGATCCTTAGAGGGAAAGCCTATGAAAACATTTTTGGAAAAAGAATGCAAAATAGTTCACCAACATTTTCTCATTTCCTTATTCTTAATGGCACATTAAAGTATGACTTGCAAACCCCCTATCAAATTTAATATGATTGAATCAAAATCAACTACACAAAATAAACATTCTACAAAAATAAACATAACAAATCTGTATTCTTGGTGCCCTTATACACAAAAGATGTATCAAAACAATAAATATTTTATAACATTTACCAATATACAAATCAATATACAAATTGAATGAAATCTTGAAAGCTATGATCCCAAATCTTCATAAGAATCTACTTGTTTCTTTAACAAAACATGGTTTCAACATCCTTAGGTCTGAAAATTTGAGACAAAAGAAGAAAATAGTGTATTAATAAACAGCATTTTATTCTTTTTCTTAACATTTTCTACCCTATGAAGGAGAAAATTTCATTAAGAGAGTAGGATTAATTTTGTGGTCTGCTACAACTTATCATTTGGACAGGATCAAATTCTGATGTTTAGGCTACGGTTAATGGTGGCTTAAACAAGCAGTTTAACCCATTCCAATATATTGATGCTTTTTAACGCCCCTCAAGAATATAGCTTTGGAAAACATTGTGGGAAAAGAAGAAATTGCTTGTGACAAGCAATTTCTTCATTTCCCACAATATTTTCTATCCAAAAAGACAAGAAAATATTTAATTCCATTTACTTGAAATTGTTGTCTGCCACATCTTTGAATTTGAACCACCCTTAAATTTTGCCGTTTGGGAAAGGGTTCAATAAAGATGGGCCTAATTTGATCTTGGCATATGCTACCTTCCTGTATCAACATGTCCAGTGGAGAAGGCATTGGAAAGTATTGAGAGAAAGGAAGAAAATTCTGACGACCAGCAATTTTCCCTTTCCCTCAATGCTTTACATGCTTTGATGTTAAAATATTATGCTTTTCATACCATCTATAATTCTATTGTCTTTTGATATTCGACTCGTTCAGAATTGGAATTTCCACCCGCCTAAGGTACAGTCATTCGGGAAAGGGTTAATAATCGGTTGTGTTCATGTCTTCGTATGTTTCCGGATACTCTCGGATAATTGCGTTCTTACTGAACCTCCCCTCCAGTGCCATCTGCAATGTACAAAGTATTCAAAATTGAATTTATATGATTGAATTTAGTAAACCAAGAGTTTGGTGGAGCAGTGCATTCTTGCCAGAACTTGTTGAAAAAGGGCATCTAAACTAGAGCGAAAAACATTCGGTTTTTTATCGAATGGAGTTTAACATCCCACTCAACAGGTAAAAGGAGACAGGACCTAAATTTCATGGCAAAGATCAGGGGCCTGTATTATCAACAGTTGTACAATTATTTTTTGTGTGATTACTTGTAACAACAAGAGCTGTCCGAAGACAGCGCACTCGACTTTCTAAGTTGCTTAGTATAAAGGGGGCATAACTCCAAATATAGTGGAGCCAGGGTCATGGGCCCTGGTAGTAGGGTAGAGGGTGTGATGGTGAATAAGTATTCAAAGTTTGGGTTGAGTCCCTTTGATAGTATGGAAGTTATTGATGTTTGAAAAAACTTTAACCTTTGTTGCAACGCCGACGCCGACGCCAACGCCGACGCCCGGGTGACAGTATAAGCCCTCATTTTCTTCGAAAAGTCGAGCTAAAAAACCTGACACAATTTAAATGTGGTTGTAAGATCATTGATAATATGGGCCCCTGGATTCAGGTGTTCAAACAAGTTACCCCTGTGTTAGAAGTTTACCATATTATCACATGACGAAGAAAACAGTTCTATCAAATCCATTCCCTTACAAAACAAGAGCTGTCCGAGGACAGTGCGCTCGACTTTCTAAGTTGCTTAGTATAAAGGGGGCATAACTCCCAAATATAATGGAGCCAAGGTCATGGGCCCTAATAGTAAGGTAGAGGGTGTGATGGTAAATAAGTATTCCAAGTTTGGGTTGAATCCCTTGGATAGTATGGAAGTCATTGATGTTTGAAAAAACTTTAACCTTTGTTGCAACGCCGACGCCAACACCTGGGTGACAGTATAAGCTCTCATTTTTTTTCGAAAAGTCGAGCTAAAAAACTAGGAATAACAAGAGCCGTCATAGACGGATTATGCTCCCCGAATAAGTGTTTGTCACAAAATAGAAATCATCATACACTAAGCCCCCTTTTCCCATGACAGATTTTTTGTATACACATTATTTATATAATATGGTCTAGAACATCTCATTTATCACAAAAGTACAAAATTTCATTAAATTATACCCATTGGATAAAGAGAAATTGGAGAAAATCTAATTTTTACATTAAGGCCCCTTTTTCCATGACGCAGCCTCAAATCAACAAACCGAGGAAAAGGTCCCAAGAGATTATCCCTTGAAGTTCACATGTGAAGTTTCGTTGAATTTGGTCCAAGGGTTGCTGAGATATGGCTGTGGACGGACGGACGGACAAATTATCATACATTAAGCCCCCTTTTCCCATGACAGATTTTTTGTACACACATTATTCATATAATATGGTCTAGAACATCTCATTTATCACAAAAGGACACAATTTCATTAAATTCTGCCCATTGGATGACGAGAAATTGGAGAAAATCTAATTTTTACATTAAGGCCCCTTTTTCCATGACGCAGCCTCAAATCAACAAACAGAGAAAAAGGTCCCTAGGGATTATCCCTGGGAGTTCACATGTGAAGTTTGGTTGAATTTGGTCCAAGGGTTGCTGAGATATGGCTGTGGACGGACGGACGGACGGACGGACGGACGGACGGACGGACAGCATGGCGACTATATGCTCCCCCGAAATTTTTTCGGGGAGCATAAAAAAAGGTATAACAAATGTGACATCTATGAGCTTAAAGTATACCAGCTTTGCTGTCTTTTCTATAAAGCATTTAAATTGTATGAAAAAGAATAAAAACACTTTTCAGTGGCGGATCCAGAGGGGTTTCGAGGGGTTCAAATGAACCCCCCTCTGTAGCCAGATTATTTCATTTTCATGCAGAAATTCAGCCACAATTGTGTTATACTAGGAAAACGAACCCCTATTTGTATATTCGAACCCCCCTCACAGAAATCCTGGATCCGCTGCTGCTTTTATTAGCATTTTCTTCTTCTCCTTCAATGTTTTTCCAAACCTTTTCACAGAAATCGAGAGGACTACATTGGGAAAGGGCTAAGTGTAACATGCATATCAGAAAAGATAAAAACTTAAATTGTTGTGCAAAATATATATGATGCATTTAACCCTTTCCCAAACATAAATTGGGTCTGAGGTCTCTATTAGAGATTGATTGGGAAAATGCAAAAACAAATTGCCCAAGAAAATGCTTGTAACCAGCATTTTATTCTTTTGCCTGTGCTACATTAATCCTCTAGTTTTGTCTAAATCTGTTGCTTTGCATCATAATAATGTTAGTGTATAGCAAAACTATTTTAACCCTTTCCCAAATGGCCAAGTTTAAGGGCTGTCCAATTTGAAGGCTGCTGTGGACAACAAAATGGATGTTACACAGACAAAACTAGAGGATTTATGTACATTGATACTGATAAAGGAAATAGGAAAATGCAGATAATCAGCATTTTATCCTTTTCCTCATTCTTCATGATGAATGAAATATTTTTTTCTTAAAAAGCATTTGTGACCATATCTCTTATTTGAAAACAACAACAACAACAACAAAGAACATTTGAATAGAATTGAGAAATCAACTTGACAGTAACAGGAAGAAAATGTGATAGCAACTACAAGCAACATTTCAAATCATAAACTCCTTACCCTGAGTGTCGCTACTTATTTCTAAGCAACATGGTATATGGTCGACAGGGATACTTTTTTTTTCATAACAAGTGCACCATAACGTAGGGCAATAAATGGATTTTTTCAAGCATTTTTCAGGAATTTTAATAAGTCCAATTAAGCCATGCTCACATAGGAGATTCACATTCATTCATAGGTGAGATACAATAGTGAGAAAAAATATTGACCATGCTGGAGTTCAAACCACTAACAATTAATTGATAGACTAAGATGTTACCGACTGAGCTCAATCGGGACCATCGAGACTGTTTGCAACGAAAAAATGTTTGCAAACATGATTTCAAGCAAAATACAGAGACCGCCATATTGAACATGAAAATAAACTCGTGTAAATGATGTCATCAAAACAAAGCATTCTCTTTGCAAAGATTATAATTCAAGTGAAATATATTGTAAATAATCGGCAAATCACATCAATTGTACATCTGATAAAACACATTTATGACGATATAATCGACTTTTGAACGTTGTTTGCTTCAAATATTTTTCTGGCGTAGCCTTAAATAGTTGTTAGGTCTGCTTCCGTTGTTATGCTTGCAGAGTGATATGGGAGAAATTTTCCTATGGCAGCCACTGTAATACAAGCGATTTTAAGAAACGATAAGATCTGAGGATATTCCAATGCGACTGAGCTATCCGGGGTCAGATTCATTCACAGACCTGTATAGATATATTGGGACAAAATGATCAAAATGTTCTAAAGCATATAACATGCACTATTATATACACAGAAGCAAAGTTGAAAGGAGAAAACAAAGAAAGTAACAAACACAAAAACAAAACCACGTACCATGTTAGTTTTTTATTAAACATGTAAACACAATCATGGTCAAGTAGGAGCTTGGCTGAGGAGTGGGGCCTCATCTGAGTTGTGTAGAAGCTCTTGGTTGTGTAGTTGACTGAATGCATACGTGTTAGAGAGTGGGTATTCATGGATGTGCTTTGTGTGCATATGTCTGAACCAGGCCATCTAAAATACACAATAGGAAAATAGATTTGAATTTGAATGCTGGATTTCTACAAGCTGGTAGTGAAGAATAAGACCAGTCTGCACATATGAGCAGACTGGTCTTATTCTACACCGCCTGCAAAGCCTTCTAAATAATGCTATATGAAAAGTGGAAAGTGTAAAGTGGAATAATTTTGTAGCCAGATAAAATTCAAATTGATAGTAAAAGCCAGAAATGGGGAAAAGACCCTTGATACAAGGGGGTTTTACCTATTACTTAATAATATCAAAGATATCACCCATAAGAAAAGACTATTTATAATGTTAGTAAAAGAGAGGTATTCACTGGTGCGCACTATAAGTTTGCATAAATATATAATGAGATGTGAACACAGACTTGATGAGAGCTGTAAAATAACAGAGGGCTTGCCTATTTTGAAGTACTTAATAGCGACAAAAAATACATTGATTGATTGATTAATTGATTGAAAGGGGGTTAAACATCACTACTATCTTTCAGAAATGTAGGAATTGTTTTATAACCAACTGTTATGATCCAACATACATAGGCTAAGTTTCAAACCGATGACCTTAAATTGTTGTACAGATAAAGAAAAGCACACAAAATGTTAACACAGACAATGATTTGGATAGATTCCCTATTCTTTCAATGATAGGCCTAAAAACGTTAAACAATCTATTGTTAAAGCATATCTATGCCATATAACTATAACAACATATAAAGTTTTGGATCATATTGAGAGGAGTTTTGGGTTGGAAGATAGAGTTAAATATCTTTTTCCAGGACACAAAATGAAACATTTTGTACAGCAACATTACCTTAATTTGTGACGGTGAGAGTCTGCTTAATGTCTCTTTGTCCATGCCAAACACCACTGCATTGATGGCACCTAGAAACACAAACATATCATACAGTCTAATTTCTAAACTTTTATGTTTCAAATTACAGAAAGGATCAATTCGGATTCAACAAATGCTTTTACTACCTTATAAAGTTTTTCTCCTGATACATTAGTTAGTGAGAGAAACATGAATTTTGTCTATTCAGATTTGCTGTCACTTCATTTCAATGTAAATCACTACTGGCAGGAAAAAGCAACATTATGGAAAATGTTATCCTTGAGATTAATAGAATGATTCTACTGACTACACTATTCAGTAATCTTGATGTTTATTGAAGCTTATTTTAAGTAGTCAGCCCTAACAGTTAGACCCAATTTTTAGAGAATTGTGTTTACCATGTAGCGGTGCAGATATTGAAGCTAATAGCACTAAAGCAAACACATGATGTTGACTGTCTAGTGCATTCTGAATTCTGAAAGTAAAACATATACAAGAGGGCCAAGATGGCCCTGGATCGCTCACCTGATAGAAGTTTGAAACTTTCTCCATGCAGAATAAGACCCACCTTTTACATGACCTAGGTATCTCTAAGACAAGAACACGAAACTTAAGATGCAAGATTATGATCCAGCTGCAAACAGAATTCTTAATCTTTAATGATCAATATGTGTGGCTGTAATAGTGAAAACCAAGTCGATAAAAAAACATCAATTTTGTCATAATCCAGGGCACATAACTCTGTTCTGATAATGATATTCTCATCAACCTTATGTCCAAGTTGTTTTTTTGATTGGTCAATATTTATTGCTGTTTGAGTGAAATTAAAAACGAAATCAGCAATTTTGTCACCATCAAGGGCACACAACTCTGGTTTTTCTAGTCTGATCAACATGAAAAATGAAATCATATAAGATCTCATGGTCACCAACGTTGTGACCAAGTTGTGTCTTGATTGGTCAATATTTGTGTTTTTTAGAGTGAAAATAAAGTCGAAAACGGCAATTTTGTGAAATTCAAGGGCCAATAACTCTGGTTTTTCTGGTCCGATCAAGCTGAAAATTTATCACAAACAGCATCTTATGGTTACCAACATTGTTGGCAAGTTTTGTCTTGATTGGTCAATAAATGTAGATGCTAAAGTGTAAACAAAGTCGAAAACGGCAAATTTATCAAATTCAAGGGCACATAACTCAAGACTTCCAACTTCGATGACAGTGAAAATCAAAACCATTCATTATTGTATGGTTACCAACATTATAGTCAAGTTTTGTCTTGATTGGTCAATATTTGTAGATGCCAGAGTGGTAACAAAGTCAAAACTAGCTATTTTTGATATTCAAGGGCGCATAACTCCGGACTTCCTAATCCAATCTGACCCAAAATCGAACTCGTCCAAGAGCTTATTGTCATACATGTTTTGACCAAGTTTGGTCAAGATTGGTCTATATTTGTAAATGCTAGAGTGGTAACAAAGTCAAAACTAGCAATTTTTTATATTCAAGGGCGCATAACTCCGGACTTCCTGATCCGATCTGACCCAAAATCAATCTCATCCAAGAACTTATGGTCATACATGTTTTGACCAAGTTTGATTAAGATTGGTCAATATTTGTAGATGCTAGAGTGGTAACAAAGTCAAAACTAGCAATTTTTGATATTCAAGGGCGCATAACTCCGGACTTCCTAATCCGATCTGACCCAAAATCAAACTCATCCAAGAACTTATTGTCATACAAGTTTTGACCAAGTTTGGTCAAGATTGGTCAATATTTGTAGATGCTAGAGTGGTAACAAAGTCAAAACTAGCCATTTTTGACGTTCAAGGGCACACAACTCTGGACTTCCTGATCCGATCTGACTCAAAATCGAACTCATCCAAGAACTTATGGTCATACATGTTTTGACCAAGTTTGGTTAAGATTGGTCAATATTTGTGGGTGCTAGAGTGGTAACAACAAAATGTGAACAGACGGACGGACGGACGGACGGACGCCGACGGACAAAAAGCGACCACAATAGCTCACCTTGAGCACTTCGTGCTCAGGTGAGCTAACAAGGAAATATAAAATATAGTAGAAATTTGTCACTTAGGAGACAGTTAAAGCAGATATTGAGGTCAACAGAACTAAAGTAAAAACATTGTTCTGACTGTCTAGTGCATTCTGGATTCTGAAAGTAAAACATACACATGTTGGCACTTCATAAAACCAATCCAAGTCTGATCTTAAATTCCTGAATGTAAAATGTTTAATTTACAAAGTTTTAAAAAGAAATGTAGATGCACTATATATGTGTGCAAATGCACGAGAGTGTTCAAAGAAAGGAAGTATCTCACAAATGTATGGCAAAAAGATGACAAACCAATGTACAAAGTTTCGTCAATGCTTGCACATGCTTATTTTGGTGGACGAATAATTTTGTGCTATTAAAACTCTCCAAAGACTTTAAAGGCACAAAATATATATGACTCTTCCCAGCTCTTTTCAGTAGTGCATTTTCCTTTTTTAAAGAAGTTTCAATGAGCACTAACCTGTTTATGAGTGGGAATAAAGACACAGCAAGGTAGACAAATGGATAGGCCCTCAGTGGTTTAATGTCTTCTTTCAACATTTGCTGTAAACAAAATAAGCATTGATAATTTTGAAAATTACAAAAACATGATCTGTTTACTATCCCTTAATCACATAGAGGCAAAAAGAAGAAAATGCCTCAATATTTTTCTGTTATAATCAGTGGTGGATCCAGAGGGGGTTCAAGGGTTCAAACAGACCCCTGACTAATTAATTTTCACACAGAAATTCAGTCAAAATTGTGTAATACTAGGAAAACGACCCCACCCCCACCCCTATTTGTATATTTGACACGCCTTCACAAAAGTCCTGGATCCGCAGCAGGTTATAAATTTACATTAATCCTATCAAACATCTATTTTGTCGTCTGCAACAGTCTTAATTTTTGAGGTTTGGAACAGTTTAAGCCACTGATGCACAGGCATTTTCAAAAGGGTCAAAAATAAACCAGATGTGTTGGTGAAACACAAATTCCCCCGGAATGGCCATTTTTGTAAAATGTTAAGTTTTCATAGAGTAAAGGGTTGGAAAGGGTTCACGGATGACCTTGAGGAAGGTCAAATTGCATGGTACAGATAGATATCATTGAAAGGAAGTTGCATACCAAATTTGAGCTTGGTATGTCAAATACTTTTGGAGAAAAGGCAAATGTTAAGTTTTCGGACAGACAGACGGGCAGACAGACGGACACGAGTAAAACAATATGCCACTAATCTCTCGATACAGGGGCATAAAAATAAACTAACTCGAATGAACTTGGAGCCACGTTTCAATACCCCACAGGTTTACAAGTTCATATGATATTTCTTGTATATAATTTTTCATTTGTTTGCCTTTTCAATTAATCGGAAGGGATCACTTTATGTCATATCGTCAGTGTCATTGCAAAACCTTGCAAGTTTTACAATTACACCGATGATATTTATTGAGTATTCACCTTGCTTCTCTCTGTATCTGGATCATAGGTACCAGGCCACAAGAGAATCATACAAGAGAGCCAACAAGAGCTTCCACAAGACAGCGCCCTCGACTTTTTTTTAAGTTGCTTAACCCAGAATTTCTAAGTCAAAAAAGGTTAAAATTACTGTAAATTAAATGTGAGAGTAATGAATCTTTGCCTAGAGGCTAATATTACGGTCACAAAAGCATGTGCAAAGTTTCAGAGCAATAGCATAAGTAGAAATAGAGATATGAGTTGCATGTAACAACTTATACTTATTTTCTAAGTATAAAGGGGGCATAACTCAGAATATATTGGAGCCAGGGTCATGGGGCCCTGGTAGTAAGGTAGAGGGTGTGATGGTGAATAAGTATTCCAAGTTTGGGTTGCATCCCTTTGATAGTATGGAAGTCATTGATGTTTTTGGAAAAAACTTTAACCTTTGTTGCAACGCTTACGCCAACGCCAATGCCAACGCAGACCCCCGGGTAACAATATAAGCTCTCATTTTCTTCGAAAAAGTCGAGCTAAAAATGGCCCTATACCTCTCATTGACACAAGGACGGACACACCACCATAGCATGCCAGCCACAAAGCCAGTTGAACTAAAAATAGCCAGCCATGATTTCAATATGAGTGACAATATAACCCATTACCACTCAGTAACTCTTTTTGGCCCCAACAAGATAATGGATATGTAAAACATAGTAGAAAATGAAGAAATTGCTTGTGACAAGCAATTTCTTCATTTACCACATTGTTTTTTTCACAAAATGACCATAAAACGTAAAATGCCATTCATCATAAGTTGTATGGTTGCTACATCTTTGAATTCGGAGCAGTCTAAAAATGTTGCTGTGTTTTTTGTGATAAATACTCACCTTGCTTCTCTCAGTATCTGGATCATAGGTACCAGCCCATGTGCTCACCTGAAAATTATAAAGGTATTCTTGTACATGTAATTTTTATTTTCCCTAATAATATTTAATTCGGATACCTCTTGATAAAAGGACAGAGAGGGATGGAGAGAGCTGGTTGGCAGATCATCTACAGTGCCCCAATGGCAACCGCCACAGGACAGGTGAGGTGAGATGAGGTGAAATGACCTGGCAGAGCATCTCTATCTATTAGCAAGAAATGCTCTGCCAGTTCATTTATTTTGCACTATAACAACTCTTGGTGTCCCGTATAAAAAATGTTTTTTTTTCAATGATTGAGGTATTTTCTCCTAATCAATATCAAATTTCTCCTTCTAAAATTTCTATGCTTTATACCTTTTTTGCTCATTAAATGGTTCTAAACAGGCACCAACCTTTCTACTAAGAATACAGGATATGTAGATATAAACTACCATGAGTATAAACAGCATACAGAATAGTGGACCATACCATCTGAAAGAGATCAGAATATGAACTCTGTTATGAGGCTTCCATAAGGGACAAAATATAACCAAAAGCTACTGATGTTAACCCATTTCCACTCTTTTTGACTCCATGCAAGAAACTGGCTTAGGAAAACATTGTGGAAAAAAAAAGAAATTGCTTGTGACAAGCAATTTCTTCATTTCCTACAATGTTTTCTTTACAAAATGTCAGAAATATGTGAAATTCCATTCATTTGAAATTGTCGTCTGCAACACCTTTGAATTTAGACCAGTCTAAAGTTTTGTTGTTTGGTAATGGGTTAACGGTAATAATATGGTAACTGCTTGTGGTTCCTTAGACATCAAAATCCCAGCATTCCTTATTTTCTAAAAACATGGTATGACTGGAATATCACCTGGCAACACAAATTATTTAACCCTTTCCCAAACAAGACCTGGTTTTGACGTCCCTATGAGAAAAGGTCTGGGAAAACATTGAGACAAAAGAAGAAACTGCTGATAACCAGCAGTTTCTCCTTTTGTCTCAATATTTTCTGTGCAATATTTTACACAAACAATATCTTTATCAACACATATTTTGTCGGTTTAACCCTTTCCCAAACGACAATATTTAGGGTGATCCACTTCAAAAACTGTCACAAATGACAAAATGGAAGTTACTAAAGATAGAATTTGTGGAAAATATGGTACAGAAAATATTGAGACAAAAGGAGAAACTGCTGGTTATCAGCAGTTTCTTCTTTTGTTTCAATGTTTTCCCTAGCCTTTTATATTAGGGACGTCAAATCCAGGTCTTGTTTGGGAAAGGGTTAAGCAGTTTTCAAATGGGACGACCATAAAATTTTGTCATTTGGGAAAGGGTTAAGAAACATTAACAAATTTATCTACACAACAGCACAAGTCCAAAATACAAACTTCAAAACTTTTGAATTCACCTGTGTTTACTTTTTGTCATAAAGTTCACTCTAATAACTATTTTACTCACATGCCGAGTCTCCAGGCCCAATTATCCTTGATCCAACTGAAAATAAAATGTTTATTTTCATTTTTTTAGTTTTCATCCCCTAATAATTTAATATTAGTTAATTTCATAAAAAATCCGAGCGTTTTGATTGGCCAAAATTTTTTTTTCATAACTCCATGAAAAAACAAGAGCTGTCCGAAGACAGCCCGCTCGACTTTCTAAATTGCTTAGTATAAAGGGGGCATAACTCCAAATATAGTGGAGCCAGGGTCATGGGCCCTGGTAGTAAGGTAGAGGGTGTGATGGTGAATAAGTATTCTAAGTTTGGGTTGAATCCCTTTGATAGTATGGAAGTTATTGATGTTTGAAAAAACTTTAACCTTTGTTGCAACCCCAACGCGACGCCAACGTCAACGCCGACGCCCGGGTGACAATATAAGCCCTCATTTTCTTCGAAAAGTCAAGCTAAAAATGACATTGCCTGAACTTCTTTCGGAGTCAACAATATGGATAAATGAATGTGCCCGGTACAAATCGGCATATTACGTTCGTTTTGAGTAGTAAACTGCAAGTTTTATAATAAAAACTTACTCTTAAATAGATTTTCTAGTTGAAACAAACTCAATTTCAAAGACTTATTGCTTAAAACGCGCTTGAGAGGATGGAAAATAGTGTAACGACGACTGAATTCGCTGTAAACAATGTTGCAGTTACGGGCACTCTTTATGATGTCATGGAACGGCACATGCGTAAGATCTGAATACCTTGGCAGCGGCCAGATATCGCACATCTGTCCGCTTCTTTAAACATAGTCCGGACAATTTTTCATCTTTTCTAGTCGCAAATATTACTATTTACGGTTATAAAATGTATTATTAAATTATAAGGAATGAATGCAATTAAATTTTTTTCATGCAGGTATGAAAAATAAAATCTAATCACACTTTAGATGTGATTAGATTTTATACCTGCATGAAAAAAGTAAAATTGCATTCATTCCTTAAATAATATAATCATAGACCAATGCAGATTCAAAGGCAAAATGGAGATAAATCACAAGTAATCTTGCCATTAATAGCACAGTGTTACCAGTATTTTGACTACATGAATTGAATCATGAATGAAGTTATAATCATAATCATGTATGCTCCAAGACTTTTAAATTAGCCATGAGGTCCTTGCAATTGTAAATAGTAATCAATGTGAAAATAAACTTGTTTTTCTTGTTTTTTTGGGTGTTTTTTTTTCAATTATTGTAATTTCAAGTTACACTTACCACCAAGCCCCTGCTGGTCCATAATGGTCCCCTATAAAGGGTAGACAGGATATAAACAGGGCCAGTCCCCAACAAAATATGTGATACAACCTGCAGGCACAAATTGCACAAATTATAAATCATATATGAACTGGTAAGAATGAAAATCAAATCATTTGCTAAGAAATGTAATTCTATCACACACAAAACAATAAGGCACACATAAAGTGTGTATATTTGATAGATAACTAGAATATCACTGAAAGTGATCATACCCCCCAAAAGTGCAGTTTTTGTGCATTTTGAGAAGTTGATTTCATTTGAACTGGGAGCTGTTCAATTGGAAAAATAGAGCTAACAAAAAATCAACAGACCAAACAACACATGTAAATGTTGCAAAAAATACCAATTTTCAACAAAAGGACATAGCTCATTAAACAATCCCCAAGCCCAGCCCTACCATGCCGATATTTTTCAATAAACCAAAAATTCACAACCATGTATTGAAGACAGTCAATAAAGGTACATTCCTGTAAGATTTGGTTCAAATTTACCGTATAATTGCTTTTTAAAGAATTTTCTCTCATGATTTCGTTAAGTCTGATAAGCCCTGCCCTGCCATTACCACATTTTTTGCAAATCAAAAATTCACGAACAAATTTTGAAATAAGTCACCAAATGAACATTCCTGCCAATTATGGTAACAAAACACCAAATCAAAAATTCCCGATCAAGTTTTGAAAAGAGTCACCCAAGGAACATTCCTGCCAAGTTTGGTAAGAATTGGCTCAGTGGTTAAAGTGACATTTCACATTTATTTCATTTTTTAAAAGTCTGTATTGATGCAAAGATTTATTATTCTTATGCGTAGAAATGCTATCAGTTTTTTGAAGTTGTTATCTATAAGCGAAAAATACGCCTTTAGAGTTAATACCGAAATAACAAATTCTATAGAAATCTGAACTGTTGTCCACAACAATTTGTTTAATTTTGGCACAAAAATATATATTTCTCGTAAACGGTTCAATATTTTGGCTTGAAATTTTCAGGATTTTCATAAGAAAACATGCTCTTTCAGATAGAATAAAAGTAAAAATTATGCAAAAATAATCGTGAAATGTCACTTTAAGGAGGAGAAGATTTTTGAAGTATTATCTGACAATTTCTCGAAGTCGGATTAGCCCCGCCCTGCCACACCCACATTTTTTGACGAATCAAAAATTCATGAACATATGTTGCATACAATCGATCAAGGGACATTAGTGCCAACTTTAATTCAAAATGGTCCAATAATTGATTTTTAAAGAATTTTCACATGATTTCTCTAAGTCCAATAAGCCCCGCCCTGCCACACCCACAATTTTTGACAAATCAAAAATTCGAGAAAAAGTTTTGAAAAGGGTCACCCAAGGAACATTCCTGCCAAGTTTAGTAAGAATTGGCACAGTGGTTAAGGAGGAGAAGATTTTTGAAGAATTATCTAACGATTTCTCGAAGTCAGATAAGCCCCGCCCTGCCACGCCAACATTTTTTGGCGAATGAAAAAATCATAAGCATACATTGAATACAATCACTCAAGGGTCATTCCTGTCAAATTGGCCTAATAATTGATTATTAAGATTTTTCACATGATTTCTCAAAGTCCGACAAGCCCCGCCCTGCCACGCCCACAATTTTTGACAAATCAAAAATTCACGAACCATTTTGAAAAGGGTCATCCAAGGAACATTCCTGCCAAGTTTAGTAAGAATTGGCACAGTGGTTAAGGAGGAGAAGATTTTTGAAGAATTATCTAACAATTTCTCGAAGTCGGATAAGCCCCGCCCTGCCACGCCCACATTTTTTGGCGAATGAAAAAATCATGAGCATACATTGAATATAATCACTCAAGGGTCATTCCTGCCAAGTTTGGTTCAAATTGGCCTGATAATTGATTTTTAAAAAATTTTCACATGATTTCTCTAAGTCCGATAAGCCCCACCCTGCCACTCCCACAATTTTTGACGAATCAAAAATTCACGAACAAGTTTTGAAAAGGGTCATCCAAGGAACATTCCTGCCAAGTTTGGTAAGAATTGGCCCAGTGGTTGAGGAGGAGAAAATTTTTGAAGAATTATCTAACGATTTCTCAAAGTCGGATAAGCCCCGCCCTGCCACGCCCACATTTTTTGGCGAATGAAAAAATCATGAGCATACATTGAATATAATCACTCAAGGGTCAGTCCTGCCAAGTTTGGTTTAAATTGGACTAATAATTGATTTTTAAAAAAATTTCACATGATTTCTCTAAGTCCGATAAGCCCCGCCCTGCCACGCCCACAATTTTTGACGAATCAAAAATTCACGAACAAGTTTTGAAAAGGGTCACCCAAGGAACATTCCTGCCAAGTTTGGTAAGAATTGGCCCAGTGGTTGAGGAGGAGAAAATTTTTGAAGAATTATCTAACGATTTCTCGAAGTCGGATAAGCCCCGCCCTGCCACGCCCACATTTTTTGGCGAATGAAAAAATCATGAGCATACATTGAATATAATCACTCAAGGGTCATTCCTGCCAAGTTTGGTTCAAATTGGACTAATAATTGATTTTTAAAGATTTTTCACATGATTTCTCAAAGTCCGACAAGCCCCGCCCTGCCACGCCCACAATTTTTGACAAATCAAAAATTCACGAACAAGTTTTCAAAAGGGTCACCCAAGGAACATTCCTGCCAAGTTTAGTAAGAATTGGCACAGTGGTTAAGGAGGAGAAAATTTTTGAAGAATTATCTAACGATTTCTCGAAGTCGGATAAGCCCCGCCCTGCCACATCCACATTTTTTGGCGAATGAAAAAATCATGAGCATATATTGAATATAATCACTCAAGAGTCAGTCCTGCCAAGTTTGGTTCAAATTGGACTAATAATTGATTTTTAAAGATTTTTCACATGATTTCTCTAAGTCAGATAAGCCCCGCCCTGCCACGCCCACAATTTTTGACGAATCAAAATTTCACGAACAAGTTTTGAAAAGGGTCACCCAAGGAACATTCCTGCCAAGTTTGGTAAGAATTGGACCAATGGTTGAGGAGGAGAAGATTTTTGAAGAAAAACCAACAGACAGACAGACCAACAGACCAACAGACAGACCGACAGACAAGCTGACTCCTATATACCCCCCAAATTCAATTTGGGGGGTATAATTAGTTATGATATTGTATATCCATTAGTGAGGGACAAATCACTTTTTTCAAATGTCAGAATATTTAACATGCCGGATGATCCCCAAACTGATAGCCTCTGATGTTACTGATAGAGTTATCTTGGCTTGTTAGTTGATATATATTTAACCCTTTCCCAAATGGTAATGCTTTAGACTGCTCAGATTCAATAGCTGTTGCCCACTACAAAATGGATGTTGAAAAAGTCTGGATTTGTGTGAAATATAGCATAGAAAATATTGAGGCAAAAGGAGATAATGCTGGTTATCAGCATTTTCTTCTTTTGTCTAAATGTTTTCCCAACCATTTTCTAATAGGGTCGTCAAAAACAGGTCTTGTTTGGGAAAGGGTTAACAATAATCTTAATTGTACTGCCAAAGGATTGAAGAAAATGCACCTACCATTCAAAGCCCTCGGTGGTGATGCCTTTAACAATGTTACAAAAGAGATTCAGGGTAATACAGCTGATCCATAACAGCACGGACCAATCTGGAAAATAGACAACACCCATATTATAACAATCACGGTGTACAATCACATGACTTAGAATTTCCGATAATCTTCAATAACTTTGTTAATACTTGACCAATTTGCATTCGGTTTGAAGCAGAGAAGGTGGAAAAATGTCAGGAATAACATGGTTTTGATAGATTTTTAAACAAGAGGGCCATTGGCCCTGAAGCGCTCACCTGATATAACTTTTTGTATACCAATTTTCAGGTTGATTGGACAAAAAATGTGACCTCTAGGGTGCACACAAGGTTTAACTAAGATTTGACCTCATGACCTAGAATTGATCAAGACAATCCAACTGATCAATTTTCAGGTTGATTGGGCAAAAAATGTGGCCTCTAGAGTGCACACATGGTTTTACAAAGATTTTACCTCATGACCTAGTTTATGACCCCAGATGACCCAATTTCAATCTTGTCCGAGAATTGATCAAGACAATCATTCTGATCAAATTTCAAGTTGATTGAGCAAAAAATGTGGCTTTCAGAGTGCACACAGGGTTTTACTAAGATTTGACCCTGTGACCTAGTTTTTGACCTCAGATGACCCAATTTCAAACTTGTCCGAGAATTGATCAAGACAATCATTCTGAGCAAATTTCAGGTTGATTGGGCAAAAAATGTGGCCTCTAGAGTGCATACAAGGTTTTTCTAAGAATTGACCCTGTGACCTAGTTTTTGACCCCAGATGACCCAATTTCAAACTTGTCCGAGATTTCATCAAGTCAATCATTTTGAGCAAATTTCAGGTTGATTGGACAAAAAATGTGGCCTCTAGAGTGCACACAAGGTTTTTCTAACATTTGACCCCGTGACCTAGTTTTTGACCCCCAGATGATCCAATTTCAAACTTGTCCGAGATTTCATCAAGTCAATCATTCTGAGCAAATTTCAGGTTGATTGGACAAAAAATGTGGCCTCTAGAGTGCACACAAGGTTTTTCTAAGATTTGACCCCGTGACCTAGTTTTTGACCCCAGATGACCAAATTTCAAACTTGTCCGAGATTTGATCAAGACAATCATTCTGATCAATTTTCAGGTTGATTGGGCAAAAAATGTGGCCACTAGAGTGCACACAAGGTTTTTCTAAGATTTGATCCAGTGACCTAGTTCTTGACCCCAGATGACCCAATTTCAAACTTGTCTAAGATTTCATCAAGACAATCATTCTGAGCAAATTTCAGGTTGATTGGGCAAATAATGTGGCCTCTAGAGTGCACACAAGGTTTTTCTAAGATTTGACCCTGTCACCTAGTTCTTGACCACAGATGACCCAATTTCAAACTTGTCCGAGATTTCAACAAAACAATCATTCTGAGCAAATTTCAGGTTGATTGGGCAAATAATGTGGCCTCTATGGTGCACACAAGGTTTTTCTGAGATTTGACCCCGTGACCTAGTTCTTGACCCCAGATGACCCAATTTCAAAGTTGTCCGAGATTTGATCAAGACAATCATTCTGAGCAAATTTCAGGTTGATTGGGCAAAAAATGTGGCCTCTAGAGTGCACACAAGGTTTCTCTAAGATTTGACCCCGTGACCTAGTTTTTGACCCCAGATGACCCAATTTCAAACTTGTCCAATATTTCATCAATACAATCATTCTGAGCAAATTTCAGGTTGATTGGGCAAAAAATGTGCCCTTTAGATTGCACACAAGGTTTTTCTAAGATTTGACCCCGTGACCTAGTTTTTTACCCCAGATGACCCAATTTCAAATTTGTCCGATATTTCATCAAGACAATCATTCTGATCAATTTTCAGGCTGATTGGGCAAAAAATGTGGCCTCTAGAGCGCACTCAAGGTTTTTCTAAGATTTGACTCTGTGACCTAGTTTTTGACCCCAGATGACCCAATTTCAAACTCGTCCGAGATTTCATCAAGACAATCATTCTGATCAATTTTCAGGTTGATTGGGCAAAAGATGTGGCCTCTAGAGTGCACACAAGGTTTTTCTAAGATTTGACCCCGTGACCTAGTTTTTGACTCCAGATGACCCAATTTCAAACTTGTCCGAGCTTTCATCAAGACAATCATTCTGAGCAAATTTCAGGTTGATTAGGCAAATAATGTGGCCTCTAGAGTGCACACAAGGTTTTTCTAAGATTTGACCTCGTGACCTAGTTTTTGACCCCAGATGACCCAATTTCGAACTTGTCCGAGATTTCATCAAGACAATCATTCTGAGCAAATTTCAGGTTGATTGGGCAAAAAATGTGGCCTCTAGAGTGCACACAAGCCAAAGGTTGACGCATGACGCACGACTGACGACGGACGACGGACACAGCAAATTGATTGGGCAAATAATGTGGCCTCTATGGTGCACACAAGGTTTTTCTGAGATTTGACCCCGTGACCTAGTTCTTGACCCCAGATGACCCAATTTCGAACTTGTCCGAGATTTCATCAAGACAATCATTCTGAGCAAATTTCAGGTTGATTGGGCAAAAAATGTGGCCTCTAGAGTGCACACAAGCCAAAGGTTGACGCACGACGCACTACTGACGACGGACGACGGACACAGCGGTATCACAATACCTCACCATGAGCACTATCGTGCTCAGGTGAGCTAAAAATCAACTGATAAAAAAGTTATTGAAGATAAACCAAAATTTTTTTATCAGTTCATTTTTCAACAAGAGGGCCAAGATGGCCCTGTATCGCTCCACTGGCTTTTAGACATTTAGACTACTAACTTCTTCAAGGAATACACTATTATAGAGGTCTATTCAAAGAAGATTCATGCTACACCAGAATGAAATCCAATAAGTGATTAAGGAGCAGAAATGTTTTTAAATTTTTCTTAAAATTACACTGTTTCATATAGCAAAAAAAAATCCTAGCCCACAACAGCCATGCTTTTAATCCGATCGTGAAGGAATTTGGAAGAGATTCATGCAAGGAAGATTCCTGTGAAATTCGGTTGAAATTGGTCCTGTAGTTTTGGAGAAGAAGATTGTTTAACAATTTTTCGAAAATTCAATTTAATTAAATATAATACAATTTAAGTTCTTCACAGAATTTTTTTTTTAATGAATTTAGAGGAGATAAATGTAAGGAAGATTCGTGTGAAGTTTGGTTGTAAAATTGGTCCAGTAGTTTTGGAAAAGAAGATTTTTCGAAAATTTAATTTAATTTAATTAATCAAAATTTAAGTTCTACATAGAATTTATTTTTTTAAGGAATTAAGAAGAGATTAATGCAAGGAACATTTCTGTAAAGTTTGGTTGAAATTGATCCAGTAGTTTTGGAGAAGAAGAATTTTCAAAGATTTTTCGAAAATTTAAATCAATTAAATTATTTAAAATTCAAGTTCTGCGCGGATTTTATTCTTTTGAAGGAATTTGGTAGAGATTTATGCAAGAAAGATTTCTGTGAAGTTTGGTTGAAATTGGTCCAGTAGTTTTGGAGAAGAAGAAATTTTAAAGATTTTTCGAAAATTTAAATCAATTAAATTAATTCAAATTCAAGTTCTGCGTGGATTTTATTCTTTTGAAGGAATTTGGTAGAGATTCATGCAAGGAAGATTTCTGTGAAGTTTGGTTGAAATTGGTCCTGTAGTTTTGGATAAGAAGAATTTTTAAAGATTTTTCGAAAATTTAATTCAATTAAATTAATTACAATTCAAGTTCTGCATAGATTTTATTCTTTTGAAGGAATTTGGTAGAGATTCATGCAAGGATGATTCGTGTGAAGTTTGATTGAAATTGGTCCAGTAGTTTTGGAGAAGAAGATGTTTAAAGAAAAAGTTTACGCACGGACGCACGGACGCACGCACGGACGACGGACACAGGGCCATGACATAAGCCCCGCTGGCCTTCGGCCAGTGGAGCTAAAAATCAACCATGTCCATCTAATGTGTGACGTATGTCCACATTCTCTGCTTCAAACCGAATTCAAATTGGTCCTGTATTAACAAAGTTATTGAAGATATTCAGAAATTATTGCATCACGTGATTATCCATCATGTTCTCTTGTCAGCATCTAAATGTCTTCATGTTTGTCTCAAAATAGAATGATTTTTATGTATTTCATGTTTACAACTGAAAGTGAAATGTTTTGAGAAAAGATGAAATTGTCCATTTGAGCAATTTCTTCTTTTCCCATAATGTCTAGAAACATACGTGATCATTAACAATATCAACATACATGAGCACTAACACTATATATTTGAGGTTCATGAATAAGGGTTTACCGGTAATGACGGTTCATAATATTTTGCAGAGAACCCTATATCATCTACATGCAGAAGAAAACAAATAATATCCTTCACATTTAGCGAATCCCTGGCATTTCCCCACCTTCTCTGCTTAAGATTTTTTTCAAATCAGTCTTATATTAACATAATCATTGCAAAATATTGAAAAAGTTGAGCCAAATGATTCCCCGCTGTGATAAAGTGTACATACCAAAAAATGTCATCCAAAAAGCTTGAAAATCACAAACAGGACCATCTGGGTGTAAATCTCCCTGTAACAAATAGTCAAAGCTTCAGATAACATTGAGAAATAAAATTTTTATTGTCGCAAAGTGGACAAATACCGCTATCTTTACTAGTGCCTTGTCACTGAAAAAATGCTAGAGTTAAAATTCATCTTTAGTTTGAGCACTAAAATGGATTTAGAACAAAGTCCAACAGTGACCTTGACCTTTGACCGATGTGACCTAAAAAACCTGCTTAGTTCTTTGCAACAGATGTGTGAAGTTTCATGGTCCTAGGTCAAACAGTTCTCAAGTTAGAGCTCCGAAACAGATTTTAAACAAAGTCCAATTTTGACCTTTGACCTACATGTTATGTTAATCAAGTTATCATACAAAAGAGGGCCATGATGTTCACCGAAGGTTTTGACTCACCATGAGGTAGGATATGCTTGATGCCAGGGCAGCGATACTAAGGTACAGAATCATCCGCTGTGAAATATAATGATAATGTAAAATCATGACAAGCTAGTGTATTATACAAGTATTGTTTAAAGATGTTTAAAGATACAAGTATTGTTTAAAGATATTCAAATAGCGAAAAATCAAAATATCAAAGAGAACCTTTACATCAGAGAAGACTAATGGCTTAATTCAAGAACAGTTCCTTGACTCTCACTTCAGTCAATATCAACAAAGGACGCCTGAAGTTACTGCTAATGCTGTTAGCACGAGATCCCCGGACCAGAAAGACTCAGTGACAAAGTGGTATTCACAGTCAAAATCGTTCTTTTCTATATCGAGGAAATGTTTCTTAACCCTTTTGGTTATCTAATCTAATATTTTAAAACCCTTTACACGCTTTTTATCGAAAGGTCGCTAGAAACCTATTTTATTGACATTATACCGTTTTTGTAATGGATAAACTCGTTCAGCAAATGTACCCAATTTTGATTAAGAATGCTTAAGAAAACTTCGGTTGAAAAGATATACTGTGCGTATTTAAAATATATCTTTTTTAAGATATCAGAACCTCACAGCTCAGTAGATACCGTTGGAATCGGTCAATTGAAACATCTAGTTATGAATGGGTTGGTTTGATTCAAGTCATTGCCAGACGACAAAATTTTAGAATATTCCAAATTCAATATGCTGCAAACGACAATAATTTTTGCAAGTAAATATGTTTTATTTCATTTTTGTCCGTTTGTGTAGAAAATATTTTAGGAAATGAAGAAGTTGCTTACTGAAAGCAGTTTGTTCCTTCAGTTTTCTACTTTTCCCAAAATTATCTGTTAAAGAGTAAAAAAGAGTCAACGTGTGTAAATGGGCTAAACCGCTTTTGTCAAATGGTAAAATTTCAGCCTAGTCCAATTAAATGGATCTTGCAGACAACAAAATATTCGATGTGAAAAACAGAAAAAATGTTTGTGTTACATGAATATACCATTGAAAACATATGGGGAAAAAGGATAAATTGATGATATCAGATTTGTTTCTCTCAATGTTTGCCCAGACCATTGTAATAGGCATGTTGTGTATACAAAATGTTCGCTGCATTTACGTTATGGTTAATTACAGCACATCTGAAACAGGACTTGTCTAAAACTAAACATATAAAATAAAAATTAAAAAGGTGACAAAAGAAGAAGCGTTTGGCATTTTCAAAAATCAAAAAATTTACTTTTATATTACAAGAACTTGTTTTTATGGAGTTTGAGTTAATTGGGGTTTTACGCCGTTTTCAACTACCAGGGTCATATCGCGGCGGCTGGAGCACCTACCCATGGATTCCTGTTGTTTCTCAAACCAGTACTACCACAACACCCTTACCGAGCCTCCAGCTGCTCGCCCACTTAGGTTAACGATTTCAAACCCATTGGTGGGTGACAATTTTGTCAGAAAGGGTATTAGCCGCGGCCGGGTATCGAACCCGGGACCTCTCGAATGAGGGTCAGATGCGCTACCAACTGCGCTAAGGCCGCGGCCTGTTTTTATGGAAGAACTCGTTTCAAACGAATAAATTCCAACAAATTTTCTTTCAAAATTCTGTAAACTGTAGGAGAAAATAAGCATGAGTTTAGCTCAAGGTCCGACCTTCTTGCCTCGAGAAATCCTAACTTAGTTTAGTCGCTTTGAACCCTCCTTATGTCTCTGAATACCAACCTGTCCTCAAGAGCGAAATGTAGTAAAAACATTGTGCTGATTTCACGATAAAATGTAAGAAACTCATGCAATTCTAGTTGAGGTAACTTCAAATAAGTAAGAGTAAGGTTCATGAATTAAGCCATAAGATTACTACAGTGATTGAACAAGAGTGCCATCGTCACAATATACGCCGCCACTTATAAAACTTGAGACAAAAAAATGACATTGACAAGGATTTATAAATATTCACTGAAAAACCTTTAAAAAATTGTGTTCACAAAAAGGTTTTTATAAATATCCAGTGAAAAACCTGGAAGGAATTGCATTCACGAGGCTGAAATATCATTAAGCCCCAGAGACTAAGATTGAAGGGGGCATAATTCTGGCAAAAATCAATGAACCATGAAATCCTTCCTTCATGCACATCTACCAATTGAGGTGATAACATCCACCAAGTTTCATTAAGATCCAGCCAGAAACTTAGGAGGAGTTGTGTTGACAAGGCTGCAATTTCAATAAGCCCCAGAGACTAAGTTTTTAAGGGGCATAACTCAGGCAAAAATCGACGAACCATAAAATCCTTCCTTCATGCACATCTACCAATTGAGGTGATAACATTGACCAAGTTTCATTAAGATCCAGTCAGAAACTTAGGAGGAGTTGTGTTGACAAGCCTGCAATTTCAATAAGCCCCAGAGACTAAGTTTTTAAGGGGCGTAACTCAGGCAAAAATCGACGAACCATAAAATCCTTCCTTCATGCACATCTACCAATTGAGGTGATAACATTGACCAAGTTTCAAGAAGATCCAGCCAGAAACTTAGGAGGAGTTGCGTTGACAAGCCTGCAATTTCAATAAGCCCCAGAGACTAAGTTTTTAAGGGGCGTAACTCAGGCAAAAATCGACGAACCATAAAATCCTTCCTTCATGCACATCTACCAATTGAGGTGATAACATTGACCAAGTTTCAAGAAGATCCAGCCAGAAACTTAGGAGGAGTTGCGTTGACAAGGCTGCAATTTCAATAAGCCCCAGAGACTAAGTTTTTAAGGGGCATAACTCAGGCAAAAATCAACGAACCATAAAATCCTTCCTTCATGCACATCTACCAATTGAGGTGATAACATTGACCAAGTTTCAAGAAGATCCAGCCAGAAACTTAGGAGGAGTTGCGTTGACAAGAAAAGTGGACGTACGTACGGACGGATGGACGGATGGACGGATGGACGGATGGACGGACGGACAGACGGAGAAGATGACGCCAATATACGTCCGCCTCCGGCGGCGTATAAAAATTAATGATACTTTGCATATCAGATAGATATTATTACACAAGCTTAGTGTTAAGCAAAAACAGTACAATACCACTAGTATTACAATCATGATAAGAATTGAGCAGCCATCTGGAAAAGGGGCAATTACAGCATTAAACAACATGGACTCAGATCAGCCTGTACACTGTATGGATTGTCTCATCAAGATCTGTGATGTTCCCTAAGAGCCCTAAGAGTTTCTTTAGAATTGATAGCAACATTCTCATACCTATATGGATCCTGGTTGTAATGAAATTATGCATCTACAGGATGATCTAGAATTGTGTTAGTAGCTTAAATGCTTTAACCCTTTCCCAAACAAGACCTGGTTTTGATGTCCCTATGACAATTTGCTAGGGAAAACATTGAGACAAAAGAAAAAAAATGCTGATAACCAGCATTTCCTCCTTTTGCCTCAATATTTTCTGTTTTAAATTGTACATAAATCATATCTTTATCAACATCCATTGTGTCGTCTGCAGTAGCTTTAAAATTGGAATTGTCAAATTTTTTGCCATTTGGGAAAGGGATAAGGGCCCTTTTTCAGATGCCAGCTAAAACATAATATTCTACAAACCTGGGAAAATGCTGCATACTTCTTGAACAGCCATATCACAAAAATCATAAACAAACTGAAAACAGAAAATAAAACACAATTACTACTACCGGTAAATCTTTGATATTGTGAACATTTTCGCACTCATTGTATTCAGGTGTTTTCATATGCTTTCTGTGCCTCCTGAAAACGGAGGCATTCCCAAAGCAAACGGCTGTGTTCCCAAAGCAAATTTTCTACAATTTTTCACAAGCTATTCAAAATGGTTAATTTCACTTCTGAAAAATGAGTTTTTTGCTTACTTTTTAGCCCAAAATGAGCCATTTTGCACTTCAAAAATTTGCCAATTTTGCCAGACTCTGTTTCCCAAAATGCCTAGGAAAACCCCTGGTATTATACTTTAAACAGTGTGATTGCAAAAAATAATGTGATACAACTGTAAAACATTTAGCAAGGGAAAACATGATTTATTATATTTTGTTTTAATTATCCTGAATTGGCTATAAGTAGATATTAAGGGCTGCAGATAAGTGGGGGTGTAGACATTCTTACTTTGTTATTTCAATTCCAAACCCTGTGTTGTGGGTACTCATCTTAATTGTCTGGATGAGACGATACAATTGAGTACCCACAAGGCCACTACATAGGGTTTGATGAACATTAACCCATTACCACACACTATGACTCTTTTTGACTCCTCACATGAAATTTGCCTGGGAAAACATCATTGAAAATGAAGAAATTGCTTGTGACAAGCAATTTCTTCATTTCCCACAATGTTTATTTTCTACCCAAAACGACAACAAAATTTGAAACATTCACTTGAAATTGTTGTCTGCAACATCTTTGAATTTGGACAAGTCAAAATTTTGTCGTTTGGTAATGTGTTAATAGAATTATTGAACTTTGAAAAGTCATTTCCCCCCTCTTATCTGCAGCTCTGGCTATTGGGTCTTTGATGAAACAACCCCTGTTTTTCTCAAAAGCAATTTCTTAAATTTCTACATTGTTTTCCAAAGCCTTTATCTTTTTGGGGTTTCAAAATAGTGTCATTATGTGGGAATAGTTTTTGGACTTTTGGACTTACCAACCAATCAGTGATAGAGATGCAAACACTCTTCTTACATTGATGATGACAGTCTGAAAAGAGAATCAGTGTAGGAAAATAATGAGATTGTTCAAACAAACTCACTACGTAACCAGATTATTTCATTTTCATGTAGAAATTCAGTCACAATTGTGTAATTCTAAGAAAACGAACCCCCCTATTTGTATATATTCGAACCCCCTCCTAGGAATCCTGGATACGCCGCTGATAAAACATTTGATTGGCTAATGGATATTTTGATTGACAGAGTGGCACATTGGCAGGCAAAGTTAAAGGGGCTCATTCTATGTTTTTATGCTTCCGAACTGTTCGGGAACTCATATTTGTGCATGGAAAAACAATTAGCAATGCATAAAAACCTCAATCTCGGCGAAAAACATCTTTCGTTTGCTATAGATCAATCCTTTACAAGCGTGTTTACAAATTCTATTTTTACTTCAAAACAAGACAAGGTCTAGGTCAACGAGACACACCTCCGCGATATTTTACACACCGTACAACCGGCTGTGTCGATGACTGTGATGTTTTTTGCGAGGAATATGTGAAAAGGTTTGTTTTGCACAAGCACTGAACATTTATACGCGTTTTTATCAACTATAGAATACCAAAGATCCTTTCGTTTATTTATAAAAGTAAATTCATTTGACCTACCATGCACATGACATCAGATGCCGAATCTGTCTTCGCTGACTTTCTACGCAGCCGGTTGTACGGTGTGTTCAATCTCCCTGAGCACAGATGACGTATCTCTGACGTAATTGATTTTTGAAGGTTGGGCATATGTAGCCGTTACAAAACAAAAACAAGGACGAACAGCATGTTATTAATTGACTTGGATTTTAATACTTAATAAAGCTCGTGGAGTGCTAACAATGGACATAAATGATCTACCCCTTCAGGTTGGTAATTTCATACGTTATTTCTGGTTTGTAATTATTGTGCCATTTGCATTTTCGACAGCCTAGCTCGTCCCCCTTTAAACGAATAAACTAAATTTAATGTTGTGCATGTGAAAATGACATTACTGTACAGTGACGCCTATTGAGTTTTGACTCCCTCACAAGAAAAAACAAGCAATTTCTTCATTTCCCACAATGTGTTCTAACTCAAACTGGTAAGATTTTTAAAATTTCATCAACGACCACCTGAAATTGTCTCCTGCAAATCCTATCAAATTAGAACAGTCCAAAACATTGTCGTTTTCTTTTGGTAGAGGGTTAGGTACTGTAAAAGAACCAGAGTGGCAGATCTATAAAAAGGGGTCCCTATAAAAAGGAAGTAGAATGAATTATTGAATATGGGAAGGATTGCAAAATGGCAGGATTGCAAGAGCTCTCATTACATAGCATTTTTCATGTCTTAAAATCGATAACATTCAATCAAATTTATCCCTAAAGTTGAATGGATACCTACACAATAATTTGGATTGTCCGGAAACATAGAACAGTACAGAGAAGATGTCAAATTTTGGATTTGATCGGAGCTAGTTTCATCTGCCATTTTTGTTTACATTTGAGCGATCATGACTAATCGACGGCTTGTATCATGCGTTCGGCAAATCCCGGTGGGTCTCGGCGAGTTACGGAAAGACCCGAATGGTGAAAAGCGAACGACAACTCTTTTCGGAAATCGTGTAGTAATTTTTTAAGAAAAGTAGTACTACAGATACTTAAAAATTACAAGAAAGACAGTAATTGTCACTGCATCAAAAAGTCAAAAATCTTTAAATTTAAGAATAAGTTTTCTTTTCACATCGATTTATCCTTCTTTTCTTTTTATTTTAATGTTAAATTGTCACAAATGTAGTAGGAACTACTTTCAAAATGGTTACTGAGTAGAAGTAAATTTCAAGGAAGAGAGTAAGTTTGCCAATTTTTTGTCTTCTTTAACTGTATTCTGTACATTTTTGGTCATGATAGTCTTGGAGACATAAATCTAAAGTTATACTAATGGACATGTCGTGTTAAGATAGATCTCTTTTGGGTTTACTTGGTCCAAAACGTCCCATTCAAGTGTTGAAAATGTTCGACCGCGATGAGTCATCGACATCACAACAATAAATGTATCCCGAATTCAGTTCCTGGTTACAGAATTGACAGTTTATTTCATGTTTGTGCTTTTCAAACCGAAGTCTTGATCCAAACAGGCAATCATTTCTCATTCCAGTGTCATGTTTTATGCACATTTTGTCAATTTTTGAATGGTGACAGCGTTTTCACCTTTTCATTCAATTTCATGTCAGACAGTGGAACAAACAGATTTTGATTTCCCATCATTTTCCTGTGACATTTTAGTCTTTTAAGTATGAGATCAGTGAGAAGTATCGTGTTGAAGTTGGAAGGGCTCTGTGCTAAGCCCACTCCTGTTCAAGTCTGACAGTGCCCGTAGTCGAGGGGTAGTGCGTCTTGCGACTAAGAGGTTCCGAGTTCGATTCCCGGTAGCGGAGGTTGTTCTTGGCTTCTCTTTGCCCCACATATTCTGCGCAAGTACTGGTGGATTTCCAGGAAGCTTAATCGAGAGGGATTGAAATAAGTTAAAGAAATTGGTTCTTGATATAAAATAAATGCGTTCAAAGGAACATCTGAAGACAAGTCAGGGTTTCCACCGACTTTCAAATCTGGGGGTACAAACGTTACTTTTACAGCATGCTTCTACCCCCTGTAATAGAGACAAAGAAGGATGCTTGCAAAAACTGGGGGTACAAGATTCATTTTTGGGGTAAAATAAACCCATTTGGAGGTTTTTGGACACCCTGCAAGTGCTTGAAGCCCTCTCTCAGTCTCATGAATTCTACTTTGGTGTCCCCTGAGAGGATCTTCATGCAGATGATCTAGTTATCATTACAGAAATGCTCTAGGAATGCGTTTCGGCAGAATTTTATCTGGAAAGAAGGAATAGAGAAGAAAGTGCTCAGACTTTGCGAAATAGTCAATTTTCTACAGGACAGTTGGTCTGGTAAACTTTGCACTTTACTAGACTGAACTAAATTTTACCTGAGCCTAAAGTGAGATGCCATAGAAAAATTGTAAAGTGACTGGTTGGGCTCCTTCACAATATTTCAATTGGAACATACTGGGGCCCATCAAAATAAAGAGTTTTAAATCACCTTATTTATTAACCCTTTCCCAAATGACAAAATTTTAGGGTGTCCCGAATTCAAAGATGCTGCAGACGACAAAATGAATGATAATCAATGTTGGATTTGGATACAATATAGCAAAGAAAATATTGAGGTTCTTCTTTTGCCTCAATGATTTCCCAAGCCTAATGTGTTAGGGACGTCAAAACCAGGTCTTGTTTGGGAAAGGGTTAAGTCTTCCAGTCCAAGGTCAAATGAGGTCATAGAAACCACATGAATTTTCCACGCTAATTTTCTGCCCGGTTGAATACTCAATGTAATCAGACAGGGGTCTGCGACCTGGGAACCAATTTTAATGACAGCTAGACAATCAGAGTGCTTCGTGATGAATCACGGGGTACTGTAAAATGCATAGTCCATAGCGCACATGTTAATCTGAAATTTTGCGGCTATGAAATTGGGAATTTCCTAAAAGAATTTTCGGTTTCGAGATTGAAACAAGTTATTGTATGTTTGGGGGTTTTCCTTTGCTTTCTGTGTCTCCAAAAAACGGAGGCATTCCCAAAGCAAAAGGCTGTGTTTCCAAAGCAAAATTGCTTCCATTTTTCCCAATCTATAGTTTACTTTGTTATTGAAAAATTAGTTTTATGCTTGTCTTTTGAGTCCAAAATGAGCCATTTCACGTTTGAAAAATTTCCTAATTAGGCCAGTCCTTTTCCCAAAATGGCTAGGAAAATACCTGACCTTTTTACGGTAAGTAAGTCTGATATAATTTTGTCTGACGGTCGGTCCTCTAATCTGAGCTGATATATCAGACCTAGCAGCTAAGCTTAGCTGTACCGTTACCCAACTGTCCAGCAGTGTTTCGCAGTCTGAGGACTACAAGTGAATGCAAAGATCATGATCTGCGCAGCAGGGCTTGATATCCTAGAGATCTCTAGGAAGTTTCCATTATGCTGTATGCTGCACTGGTGTGGACAATAACAGCATCCTATGCTCAGTGGTTTCAGAAACTGGGTCCTCAAAAACTGAAAAAGCTCAAAGTTTACCCAAACTTCAAGTGTGCCCACTTTGTGGGAGCAGCAAGACCACTCGACGGAAGACCCCAGTCAGAGGTGCACCGTGCAGGTAGGACAGGACAAGTTGGAGGTTGTGGCCGCATTGTTTTGGTACCTGGGAGACATGCTTTCTGCAGCAGGTGGATGTGACTCAACCACCATAACCAGAGTCAAATCTGCATGAAAGAAGTTTAAAAGCTAATGCCAATACTAATATCACGCCTCTTCTCATTCCAAACATGAGAAAAATCTGTGTCAGAAGCATCATGATATATGCAAGGGAGACATGGCTGAACCTGTAAAGCCTGCAACAAAATGACTGCGCGATGATTAGACTGATCTGCAATGTACAACCATAGGATATATCTCCAACACCAATTTAATCGAGCTACGCAAACAGCTTGGTCTTGATGACTTGGAATACATCTTAAAGGAAAGGAGGATCAGATGCTATGTACATCAGGGATAAAGACTGACAATTTTAACTTAGGGGCCCAGAATAGCAAAATTTGATTCTTAACATTAAGGGTATGGGCATTTTCTCTAAATATTCAGGGGCCCAGTCCAATTTCTAGGGGCCATGGGCGACTGGGCCCCTGCTAATCTTTATCCCTGTACATGTGGAGAGATCCAATGGAGCAAAAATAACAAACTGCAGGTCACAAGAATATACAGTTGGGAAAGGCCCAAGATGAGATGGAAACAATTGTCAGAGAGGGATCACAGAATGGAATCTATCCACTAGGACTATCCACCATCGACCCACACAAGAAGAATGAAATCTAGGAGAAGGGGAGTGAGAACAGCCATGCATGCAGCAAGCCAGCTACCTGGAAAGGAGCCTACTGATGGGGTACGGACAAAAGCCCACTGGACATAAGCCCACTGGACATAAGCAGAGTTTCCATTTACGACGTAAAAGTGTCTGTATACGCATGAAATTCAGCTGGGACGCAAAATATGAAGACTGGTAAAGTCCCTGGGACGCAAAATAAATTTGGTGGCAAAAAACCTCGGATATTCACAAATCTGCTCATGAGAAAATCAAATACAAAAGAATCACCACATAAAGAATTGGTGGATCGCGATCTTTTACAAGCAAAACATAACAAGCAGTTTTCTGCTCACTAGTGAAGTTAAATCATAGTTTTGGTTTACACAAACCTTATATCAGATTATTGTCAATTCTTTCCTTTCATGTTCGTCTGTATTATCATGCATAACTCACTTTCAGAAACAGAAATTCACATACGCAAATGCATGCACATCCTTTGTCTTACTCTAGAATCTGATCACATAAAAATAGTAAATTCCTTTCTCACTTCACAAATTATCCTAGCCTCGGAAAATGTGTATTGACAACACAAATTGGCTTTCCATAAATAGATCTTTCTTTAATCTGATAGTGGTTAAGTTTTACATGACGTCATGACTCAAGACCCTTATCTATGATCAGCACTGAATTTTACTGCCTATTGAGTAGAAACTTTTTACTGCTCTTTTTTAACAGGAATTGAATTTAAAAGAGGATGTTCTCCACATATTATATGCTTGCAACTTTTTTTTAATTTGACGAGGTATATTTTAAAAAAAATCTAGCATAGTTAGTTTGATCATTCTTTATCGATGAGGCTTTCAAAAATACAAACTGTTTTGGATAGCATGAAAACAGATTTCAAAATAGTTTTTCAGTACAAACAAGGGCTATATTTTTGAACAACCCTTTTATTTTTGCAAAAGCTTTGTCCACTTTTCATTATTTGACATGATTTTCCCCCCTGTTTCCCCCTTCTGAAGTGAAAGTCAAATTATTGTTATATTTATCATTCCGTTTGTTTAATAAGCCTATTCAAGTCCAGCGTTTAATTTGAAGTTGATTTATGGAAGTCAAAGTTGGACTCAAAAGAAAATGAATGGGACTCAACTTTTTTTGTGGCACTGGGTCCAAGGGACTCAAAATTTTTGTATGCAAATGGAAACACTGCATAAGCCTACTGGACAAAAGCCCTACTGATGGGGACAGTGCTTCTAATACCTGCATCTTAAATGTGAAATCTGTGAATGAGGGAGTTTTAAACAACGCTGATGCAGCATTTTTAGGGAGCCGGGACTTTACGAAAGTCTGAAGGACCAAGACTCCTTAAAAATTGCTGGGATTCCCTTGATATTGCGTCCAGGGAGTCCGCCAGACTTCTTAAAAAAACGGATCCAAAATGGGAACTTCATGAAAACTCTGATTTCTCGTCATAATCTTTGTCATCCAGAGCTTCAGATTGTTTCAGAGACCTGTGGGTCACAGGGCCCACCACACAGGATTTTGAGGGGTCAATTTCCAAAACAATGGGCCACAGTTAAGCGTTCATATCCAAACTTGGGATTGGAGTAAATGACTTATTTGCTGTGAATTCATCATCGTATTGTTGTTATTTGAGTGGATGCATATAAACATTGTAAAAATTAAGAATATTTCACTTCATTTAATTTTTAACAGCGTTCTCAAAATCAGCCGGCGGCCGGCAATATCGCCGTCTATGCTGCCGGTTTGCGCCGTCTACTTTTTCAGTGTTTCAGCCAGGACGCGCCATTGCGGGATTCCCGCAGAAAAATAATAATTCCCGCGTGTTTCTCGTAGTGGCACGCCAGGATTGGCGCAAAATATCTTTTCTGGCCCCCAAAACTCGATTTTTGCGTAGATGAACGCGCCAGGGTACGAAAGATATTGGGACGGATACTCAAGGTGCAAAACATAATTGGACGATAATTATATTGACTGGTTATAGTGCGGTAGTAAAAATCGATATTCTTTCCCCGATTTTAATGCCTTTCACTAAACCAGTCTACGTCTGGTTCTCGAATCATCTGCATCTGCGGTAACTTAGTTTAGTGAAGCCGGAAACCTGCTTTTTACAACGTGTTTAGAAAAATAAATCGTCTTGTTTAATTTGCAAAACAGATTTCTTACTCTTCCTAATCAGGACCAAGATCAGAATTTTAGCGATCATTCAACTTCTAGCCCAAGCAAAGTAACGAAGACGACCACCATCGGAGATCATCATCATCAAGATGTCTAAGAAGAATTTAGTAAGTCGCCGAATAATTGGTCGATCAAAAAGAATATACGCTTACTCATCCCAAAAAGCGTGGAAACGTGAATAACCATGACTGAATTTTGACAGGGGAACAGCTATAGGAGATCTAGATCTATGTATTGTGAAACATATAAGAACTGACACAACCCCCCCCCCCCCCCCCCCCCTCCTGTTAAAGTGGTCTGGCCCCTATTTAGGAAGAGAGGGGGCCAATTGGCCCCCTTTGGAAAAATCCTGGCTGAAACACTGCAGTTTTTGATTGAAAAAAAAAAACTAGAGTAAAAAAAACAACAGAAATCAAAGTTTTCATTCACGCCAAATTGAAAGAAATAACGTACAAAATTACGGTCCCGTAGGTGATTTTACGCACAAAAATTTTGATCAGCATCTTCAGGTGTAAGCAAGAAAAGAGACATTTTTACAACCAAAACAGATTTCTTGCAATAGGGAATTCCGTCAACCTATTTTTAGAGCATTTATGGTAGCGAATTGGAACACTCGAAATTTATCTTTTTGATAAACGAAATGTGCATGCCGTCTGCTTTGTACTAAATTCACACTCGCTAGTAACATTCATTTCTCAAAAACGGCAGAATTAACTTTTATTTTTCTGAATGTTCATCGCAGATGCCAGTAATTAACAATCCCGAAAGTGAAACTAAACAAAGAAACTAGAGTAAATCTGTGTTACTCATATGCAATGAGTAAAGCGAGATCAAAGACGCCGCAAACACAGTCAACTGATGACGTAGTCATTCCAGTTTCCAAACTCCACACAGCGACAATGCCTTACATTATCACTGCAGGCATATAAATCACGTGACCATGGTGAATGTCACGTGATATCGTAAATTTATTTATATTTCTGAAATCATTTCTTTTAAATCCAATTATATTTTTTTCATTTGGATTCATATCTGACACCTCATATTCTTAAAACATCACTTAAAGCGTGTTTACGTTTTTAAATAAAAATCAATATAAAAAATCAAATACCTGAAATCTTGGTAACTCAAGCTGTGCCGGCAGAGATCTCCTCAATCCCAATTCAGGGGAGATAACTGCGAAGGAGATTGTCCAGTTTCAATATAATCACGTGATTTTCCCGCTGCCAAATAAGGTTACGATTTGTTTATATAAGTCGCGCGTGCCGGTAAAAGCGCGGGAAAATGGGATGAAGCTATGAAAACAAAACGCTATCTGCGAAGTAAATACCCTGACGTTGGGTGGTTTTAACACTGACGCGTTGTCTCTTTCTGTCATGCCGACTCGTGATTACACATTTAGCATTCTGTAACAGTTATTTGTACATATTGAACTGGTGTGCTTACTCGACCATTTAGACAGCCAATCTATCTTTCGAATTAAACAAAGAAGTGTTGAATGTTAACGAATCGAAGGTGAAGGCTACGGAGATCGCCCGAGATTGGCCGACTGCTTGTTTACTGTTTGAAATATGGGATATGATTGGTTGATCAAGTAAGGTCATTATAATAATCTAAAAATAAGTTTATCAAATAGGTCACTTAGCTTGATGTAAATGTATAGCAGATTACGTGTGCTTTGTGCGAAGGTCAATATTGTTTGAAATCTACTATTTCATGATCATACTTTTACTGAAATTTGTGCGCCCGGCTGGCGCACCACGACATAATTTCGTGCGTCATATTTTGAAAATATGCGGGATTGGCGCGGGCGCACCGTCAATTTTAAGCTCTGGTCATCTGCAACATTTTTCATTTTGGAACATTCCTAACTCCAAAATTTTGCTGTCTCACAGTCTCACTAGATGCAAATAAGTCAAGAAGATTAACCCATTCCCACTGTGACAAGCAATTTCTTCATTTTCAACAATGTTTTCTACCAAGAATTAGAAAGACCAAAAATTTGGAAATTTTGTTCACTTGAAATTGTAGTCTGACAGCAATTTCTTTGAATTTAAACCAGTCTAAAATTTTGCGATCTGGTAATGGGTTTAAAAGCAAGTGCACAAATAATAAATGAATTGTTCATATTGGCTCTTTTCAACTTAGCATTTCAACAAAAACCTCTTAACTGCAGCTTAAAACAAGCTGCAGTTAGTAGCTTTGTGTTAACTATAAAGCATCAAATATATTAGAATCTAGAGTAGGCTACATAACAGTTACATGTGAACGGTGCCAAACTTTAATGTAGTGGAATCTACTCCATTTTGATCTGGCTTTATCAGGCCGGCTTATCAGCAGTTTAGGTTTGAAATACCTTTAGCTAAATATTCTTGTAGCTACCGAACATTGTTGCAGTTCAATGAAAACCTTGTAACTGCAGCTTGTTTTAAGCTGCAGTTACAAGGTTTTTGTTGAAAAGCAGCAACATGATACATGCTTGAAACCTACGCTAGGGTATTTTGATACCCAGTAGAGCTCCAGAAAAGAGAGGCTAATGACTTTTCAAACTTTAAATTTTCATACATTTTTCATCAAATTCTATATTGTGGGTGCTCATTGGAATCGTCTCATTGAGACAATTCAAATGAGTACCCACAACCTAGGGTTTGGATTTGAAATAACAAATTCATATTGCCTTTAACCCCCCACTTGTCTGTAGCTTTGCCTAGTTGTAAGTTTATTAACCCTTTCCCAAACAAGTAGGGATGGGAACGAGTATTCGATTAATCGAGTACTCGATCAAACGTCCGTGTATCGAATACTGATTTCGCTAATCGATTAATCGGGAAAAAATAATTTCATATTGAAATAAGTATCCTAACTCATATCTTTAAAAGATATATTCTAAAAATATTGATATTTAGTTCTCATTGCTGTGATGTTCGAAAGGTAAAATATGCAACACCGTGTCATCTGCCGATCATCTTCCGTATTTGCAATTAAGTGCCAACAATTATTGTTCTCCGCTGTTAAACACTGTCAAAATTTGTTCACACCTTTGTAGTCCCTTCATACTTTCTGGATGCATTTTAATTTGGCGTTTTTAAATTACCTTTCCTACTAATTCGCAAATAAGTCATAGAAAATGCTAAGATACCCCCAAGAAATTTCGATACCATGTTTGACACTTTCTCAGCACGTATTCATCATTTCCTTCTCTTTCTTCATATCAGTGATTAAAATATCATCTAAACTGTCATTTTTACCAAGGAAATGTTAGAAATACCGCATATCAATATGTTTGAAGTCATAATTAGAATAAGTCATTTCAAGATCTATCCGAGTACTCGAGTACTCGATCGGAAAGGTGACCGAGTAATCGATTAGTAAAATTGGTAGTCGTTACCATCCCTACAAACAAGACCTGATTTTGACGTCCATTGAAGAAAAGGCTTGAGAAAACATTGAGGCAAAAGAAGAAAATGCTGATAATCAGCATTTTCTCCTTTTGCCTCAATATTTTCTGGACTATATTATACACGAGTCTTATCTTAAATAACATCCAATTTGTCGTCTGCAGCAGCTTTCAGATTGGAACAGTCCAAAATTTTGGGTTAACATTGAACCTTTTTTTCCAAACCATGCTCTGTTTTGATGATGCATTGCTCTGCTTTGTTCCTTTCTGTTTGGTTTAGTACAACATTTTGCTGTTTGATAATTGGTTAAGATGTTTTTGTTTATTCCAGGCAAGTACCAGGCAGCTAGTGACTAGTAGCCCCAGAGTCACATGGTGAACCAGCTTTGGACAAACAGTAAGGGGTAAAGTAAAGTGAACATTAATCCTTTCCCAAATGACAAATTTTAAGGCCAGTCAAGCTTGAAAGCAGTTTCATCTGACAAAATTGGTGTCTTGAATGCATGATTTGTGTACGATGAAGCATGGAAAATATTGAGACAAAAGGAGAAACTGCTGGTTATCAGCAGTTTCTTCTTTTGTCTCAATATTTTCCCAAGCATTTTCTATCAGGAACGTCAAAACCAGGTCTTGTTTGGGAATGGGTTAATGCTACAGATAATTAGCTTTTTTTCCTTTCGCCTCAATATTTTCTTACACATTTTCTTCTATTGATCAATAATGATTAATTTGTCTTTTGAAACTCCCCTCAAATTGGACTTGTCTACAATTTTGTTGTGTGAAAGCCAAAGGTTTAATAATACTGACAGACAAGACTCTTTGAGTTTGAGCTTTTATGGACCTTCTGTAAAATTCTGCTATTGATGATGCCATAAGATGGAAACAAGAAAAAAATAGAGAATTTTTTTTATTTGATGTACTTGAAAGTGTTGTGTGTATTATTGGAACATCTTGAACATCAGGTGGACATGCTGAGAGTTAAGATTCTACACTACGATTTGGAATGCAAAAATGTTTTCTCAGAAAATCTTTGATAGTTTGATCTAATCGCTAGGCAACTCTTCACTTCCTGTGGTGTTACCATATTTCTTCTTATTAACGCAGAGCCCTGATCGCTTCGTTGGTAACGTTGGAGTCTGTCAATCCAGGGGTCGCAAGTTTGAACCTGGTTTTGGCCAGCTTCCATTCTGACATTTGACTAGTCATTTTTCTATCACCAATGGGATGTGAATCATCTATGTGAGAGAGCAGCTGGAGGCTTGGTTTGGGTATTGTGTTGGTACTGGTGAGAGAATTACCAGGAATCTATGGTATTGTGCTCCAAATGCTTCGGTATGACCATAGCACTTGAAAATGGCGTAAAACCCCAATAAACCAATCTTATAAACCCTCTTTCGAAGAAGACATTGTCATGAATAGAAAAGGCTTGGGAAAACATAGAGACAAAAGAAGTAAATGTTGATCATCAGCATTTCCTTCGTTTGCCTCAATATTTTCTTTGTGCTATATTGTGCGCAGATCCTTTCTTTATCAACACTTATTTTGCTGTCTTTACACTACAGCAACTTTAAAATTTGTGAATTATTGTCATCTTGGAAATGATTAAAGCTGTTGTACCACTTACTTTTGTCCAAAAACGAAATATTTGTAACTGCAAGATAAATATAAATAGAAAATTATGAATACAATTTACAAAAGAAATGGTACATCTATAATGACTGTCAGTAAATTCTTTGAAACCGTGAATAGAAATTTGTGAAGAATTCCTGATATATACTTCTGTTCATTAATTTACAATTGACAAAATGATCCCTTTTGTATTGCAAATAACCAAAAGATATTACATCAATTCCTAGATGGATTCAATTCTGTTGAAGTTTGGAATTATCTTTCCAAGAATTCAATAATGGCAAGTATTGAAAATACAATTGTGCAAAATCAAGCAAAATGATGCATGTGTCTTCTACATAACTCATTTCCAAAGAATCGCATGTTTTGTAAATCCTTTTTTAAAAAGCAATTCGAATTCAATATTTATATGAACAGACAATCAATCACTTGTTTTAACTACCCTACAATATATTGGTAAAGAAAATGTCAGAAAACAACATACTTTTAGCTAAGTACAACCAGAAAATCAGAAATCATATAAGGAAATAAAGAAAAAGCTGTGTAACAGTTACTCTCCTTTTCCCTCACTGATTCCACAACCTTTACTTCTCTTAGGAACTCAAAATTACCGTTACAAGGCTTGTTTTCAGAAAGGGTTAGGGTTCATGTGTGTTATTTTGCTGGAAAAGAGTTGATGTTCCGATGAAATCTCTTTCTACTGATACTGTGTCAGAAAAAAAACTTGGAGGAAAGTTTTAGCCTTTTCCCTTAATGATTTCAAAAGTTTTGTTTCTTATTGACATGTAAACTAGGACATGTTTGGAAAAGGGTTAAGGTTCATAGGTGTTACTTTGCTGGAAAAGAGTTTGTTCCGATGAAATCTCTTCTTACTGATAGTGTATCAGAAAAACTTGGAGAAAATCCAATTAACTTAGAGCAGGTAGTGCTAATTGAGTGAACTTATTATTTTAGAACGGACTAGGTACAAATGTATATGTGTAACCCCTTTCCTAAACAGCAGCATTTTAGACTGTTCCAATTTGAAAGATGTTGAAGATGACAAAATTTATTGTTTGAAAGTGTTGCAGACAACAAAATGTTTAAGAAACAAACTTTCTGTCAGTGGGACGCCAAATCCAGATTTTGTTTGAAAATTGATTAGCAGCAGGTATTGCTAATTAAGTGAACTTATTTTAGACTGGACTAGGAATAAGGTATCATTTTAGTAAGGCATATATTCTGGTAATTAGTGCGAAAAGTTCAAGAATTCATTAGCAATTAAGGAAAGGAGTCTTGAATATGATAGTTCACCCCAATATACTGCTAATCAGATTTGTTCCTTTTCCTTCCAAGTTCCAGTTTAATTGTAATATGAAGATTTCTTAATGAATTAGCATTACTTTTGTTGTCTGTAACTCTTTCAAATTGGAGCAACCCAACATGTTGCTCTTTGGGAAAGGGTTTGAGATAAGAAATTGGTGGAGGCAATGTTGAACTACCAAAACTAATAAAACACTTCAAAGGTGTTGGATTTGTCGGCTACTTGTTGAATACAACTGATACTGAACTTTCAATGCTTTATAGAAATTTTAACTAAGTTGAATCACTGTTTTTTGTTGGTTTTTTTTTTAGTAAAATAGACGTCGTATATAATGCTTTTGGATGTGAAGATACTGTAGAACAATTCACAGTTGGCAGTTAGATTTTGTGTTGGAAAATTTTGGTACAGCCAAGGATTATGGGTGTTTACGCTAATTCTGAAGAGATAATTATGTAGACTGGATTACTTCATTTCTTGTAGATGATTATGAATTTAATAGACTGGATGTATAAGAGCCTTGCTGATTTATGTGGAATTACAACAGCTTTGTGTAGATTAAAATTTTTGGAGTTTTCTTCAAGATTTTGAAGACTGACTGTATAAAGTGGACTAACAATGAATTTGTGTAAATTAAAATTCTTGGAGGTTTCTTATTTTGAAGACTGACTGTATGATTTGTACTTGCAATGGCTTTGTTCAGATAAAAGTTTTAGAAGTTTTGTTGAGTGAATATTTTGACTTACATCATGATAAAGTCGGAGTTCAGAAGACCGGAGCGGTCTGGATTTACAGTTCAGTTTGCAGAGCAGCCTATAGAAACTATACCCCCACAGGTCAGTTTTGATACAACTTTGTAAACCCTTTCCCAAACGACAAAATTTTAGGGTTATCCACTTCAAAAACTGCCACAAATGACAAAATGGATGTTATTAACCCTTTCCCAAATGACAAAATTTTAGGGTTATCCACTTCAAAAAACTGCCACAAATGACAAAATGGATGTTATTAATTTGTCTTTGTATATTTGTCCTTTTGTCTTGATCTTTTCCCAAACAATACCTGGTTTTGATGTCTCTGATAGTTACTAAGTTAAAACTAGTTTGAGAAAACAATCTGACAACAGAAAGAAAACTTGATATTCAGCAATTTCTTCTTTTCTCTCTATAACTTCTTACTTTAACATACATGTACTATATAGACTAAAATGTTGTTGACTTGTTGTATGAGAAAGGGCCAATTGGATTTCAGTTGAGAGGAGCACTTGTTTAAAAAAAAAGATTGTTCTCATCGTTACCTTCTACTTGCCTATAATGAAAAGTAATTTTGCAATTATTTGATTGCAACACTATTTTAGCTGCCTATACTTTAATACTACATTCAGCTTGGTATTGCATTATCTGTGCAGGCCATGACCAAAAGAATGATCTTAATTGGGTAATGAAATAATTGTTAGACAAGATAAAAAAAATATACTTTCCCAAACTAGACCAGGTTTTGATGTCCTGGGTAAAAGAGACTTACGAAAATATTGAAGCAAAAGAAGAAAATGCTGATAATCAGCATTTTCTTCTTTTGCCTCATTATTTTCTGTGCAATACTGTACATAAATTCTATCTTTCTCAACGTCCATTTTGGCATTGCAAAATCTTCCTCATTGAAATCGGCTAAATTTTTTCTGTTCGGGAAATGGTTAAGCCTATTGGTATTGCATCTTCTCTATGTACAGGCTGTGACCAAAAGAATGATCTAGATTGGGTAATGAGATAATTGTTAACAAGATTAAAAGTTAAGCTTTATTAGGTTTTATTGTTTGTTTGATCATTGCCAGCTGCTGAATGGGGCTTCAGGTTATCAGGTGTAATTAGAGATCATGTTTACTTGAGGCTGAGCCCTTCCGATGTAGAGGCTCATCGTAACAGCTAAGAGTGGGTTTTGTCATTCGCACATAATAATAATAATAATAATATAATAATAATAATAATAATAATAATAACGACTTTATTTATAGAGGCTACACATTTGGTTGCCCAATCTTCCATGTGGGCCTCTGTTGCACATCAATATTATGATTTTAATCCTATGTTGTTGGTACTCACTTAAACAATCAAGAGGAGACAATTCTTTAGCCCTTACGCTTTCTCAAACAGTGATGTCGTTTGAAACACCCAATAGAAAAGGCTTGGGAAACATTGATACAAAATGAGAAAATTCTGATGATCAGGCAAGCAAGTTAGGGCCATATTGGGCCTCTTGTCTTTGATAATTCATTTAGGTTGGACCCACTATTGTGGTTTTGAACCTGTTTTATGTCAAGTTCACTTAATTAGTATTTAGTAAGTGGGTTTGCTTGTATTGCTTGTTAGGATGTTTTTGTTATGAATCATTATTGTAAGGATACTGAGCAATAGTTAGCTTTTAAGATGGGGGGAAAATGCATTCTAAATTTGTTATTTCAAATCCAAACCCTATGTTGTGGGTACTCATGGGAATCATCTCTTCCAGACGGCCACGATTCCAATGAGTACCCACAACTTAGGGTTTGAGAAACAATGAATGACTTATTGCGTTTTGTAGAAGCATTATCATTTCTCACCAGTAGCTCTGATTGAGTATACAACAAAATGAAGGCTCCGACTTGGACATTAACCCTTTCCCAAACGGCAAAATTTTCAACTTGTCCAATTTCAAAGATTTTGCGGACGACAATTTCATGTGAATAGAATTTAAATTTTAGCGGTCTTTTTGTGTAGAAAACATTGTGGTAAATGAAGAAATTGCTTGTCAAAAGTAATTTCTTCATTTTCCACATTGTTTTCCCAAACCATTATCATATAAAGAATTTAAAGGAGTCACTGTACGGTTATTTGGGTTAACCCTTCCCCAAACAACAAATCTTAGACAATTCCATTTTGAGTGGAGTTGCAGATCTATGTCAAAACAACTTGTTACAAAAATTTGTGTATATGTTAAAGCTTAGACAATATTGAGGGAAATGGAGATACCGACTGTAACATCAGCAATTTCTAATGTTCACTCAATGTGTTCTTAAACTGTTGCTCTTTGGGACGTCAAAAACAAGTCTTGTTTGGGAAAGGTTTGAACAATAATGATTGATCAAAGGCTCTGCTGTAAATCAGCAATTTCTTCTTTACTCTCATTGATTTCCTAGACTACTGCTTCTAGAGATGTCAAAACCAAGTCTTGTTTGGAAAAGGTTTGAACAAAGATGATTGATCAAAGGCTCCAATGTGGACATAATAAAAAAGTGATTGATTATGATCATTTTTAACCCATTACCAAATGATTTCTTTGTTGAAGATCCTGTCATTTTTTTTTTCTTTCGAAAAAAATGAGGGAAAAGATATGTTATATTTTCTATGCACTAGCATATAAATGTTCTACTAACTTTTGATAAATTAGTCTGAAAAAATTTGCACTCTGCAGCTAAAATGAAATTGGAGTCATCTAAAATTGTACTGTTTTGGAAAGGGCTCGCGAAGATGAAAAAATGTAATGTAGAGTCAAAATGAAAATGATACATCTGTTTGTTATTCTTATACAAATTCTCCAGAAATGCCAGATAATTCTGTGTTTTCATGGCAATAATTTTTAAGACTTGAAGATGAATCCTTTTCCTATTGACAAAAATTCAGGGGGAGCGTCAAATTAAAAAAAAAAAAACTGCTGTAGAAGACAAAATTAAAGTTTAATATTAGTAATGAACTACATTAAATAGCTGAGAAAATATTGAGGATATGGAGAAAATGCTGAATACCAGCATTTTCTTCATTTGCCTCAATGTTTTCCTAAACTTTTTATATTAGGGACGTCAATATAGTAGGAACGACAAAACCAGAGCTTATTTTGGAAAAGGTCAATGAAGATAAAAAAGCTGTTATTCATATACAAATTCTCTAGAAACGCCTGATAATTCAATTTTTCATGGCAATAATTTGTAAAATTTGGAGATTAAGTTACTGATAACATTTTGTTGAAATTTTTCAGGGCAGGGAAGTTTTTTGAGTGCATTATAAATTGATTATCCACCTATATTGCATACACCTTTCGAAAAAAACACTCACTCATGAGGTCCGGATTAATTTTGATCCTGGTCACTGCAAATATCAGTCTGAAATTTTGTTTCCCACCAATGATTGGTCAATTGTTTACCTATATATGTTAGCCAGCAGCTGGAGGCTTAGTAAAGATTTTGTGGAAGTACTGGTGAGAGAAACACTTGGAATCCATTGTTAGATTCTCCAGCTGTGCAATATGACCATAGTGGTTGAAAGAGGCATTAAACCCCAATAAATCTATTAACCCTTTCCCAAACGGCAAAATAATAGAGTTGTCCAATATGCAAACCACTAAAATAGATATAATATTTGGTGTTTCTTGTGATATGATTAGTGTACAATATGGCAGAGAAAATATTGAGGCAAAGGGAGAAAATGCTGATTATCAGCATTTTCTTCTTTTGTCTCAATGTTTTCCCAAGTCTGTTTTCTAAAGGGGCGTCAAAACCAGGTCTTGTTTGGGAAAGGGTTAATTTAATTCCTGTTTTTTCGGTGCCCCCTAATTTATCTCTGGAATATTTCTAAAGTCTACCTGTACAATGTTAATGTAACAACATTTTTACCCCTAGTCAAGTGAATGAGATTCTTATCTGCCCGCTTAACCCAATTCCAAACAAGACCTCGTTTGATGTTTCTAATAGATATAGAAAAGGATTGGGAAAACATTTAGGTGAAAGAGGAAAATGCTAATTAGTATTTTCTTCTTTTGTCTGAATGTTTTCCCAAGACTTTATCATTACTGACCTAAAGTAGGTCTTGTTTGGGAAAGGGTTGTAACATTTTTTACCCCTAGTCAAGTGAATGAGGTTTTTATCTACCACCTTTAGCTTGTTCCCTCTTTCTTTGAGGCTAGGTATCAGACAGGCATCAAACTTAACCCTTATTTCAAATGAAATTATTTCTAAAAAAGCAATGAGCACAGTTGCCAGCGCATCAGACTTTCACTCGAGAGGTCCCAGGTTGGATCATCGGCTGCGGCAAATTCGACAAAATTGTTACCCGCCAATGGTTTGATAATCGTAAACCTATGTGGATGAAAAGCTGAAGGCTCTGTTAGGATGTTGTGGTAGTACTGGTTTGGGAAACGACAGAAATCTGTTGTTAGCCGTCGTGATGTTATGATAGCAGTTGAAAGAGATGTTAAACCCCAATCAATCAATCTACGAAAGCCATGGTTTCAATGATGAATCTTACGAATGTTTCCACAAACATATGGCCAATGGAATGATCCCTTCGTAGCAAAACAAAGTGTTAATTGGAAGAAAACATGACTCATAGATACTTGTTTTTCCCTATCCAGTTTCCCAAACAACACAATTTTAAAAATTCCAATTTTGAAAGCTTCTGAAAATATCAAAGTAGAAGTTGATAAAGAGTTTGTGTACAATAATATACTTTTATATGGCACAAAAAATATTGAGGCTAAAGAAGAGTAATGCTGGTTTTCAGCATTTCTTCTTATACCACAATGTTTTCCAATAACTTTTCTCGTCAAAACCTGGTTCAGTTTGGGAAAGGATGAGGAAAAATGAGTACAAACATCATCATGACTTGGGAATAAATCTAATATATGACCAGCTGGTGAATGCATTAACATGGTGGCCTGATGATACCCTTGTCTATGTGGCCCTTAAACCGCCCTTTCATCCCTTGTCATGCAAAATTGAAAGAAGCAGGCAGAATAGAACAAGACCAGTCTGCACATATGTGCAGTCTGGTCTTGTTCTATTCTGCCTGCCAAAGTGGCCAGGACATTCTTGGATCAGCATGACCAGGGCTTTAAACTTCGAAATTCGAAAACCAATTTTGTCAGCTATGAATTAGTCTAGAAATCATTGATCTTCTTTATTTCATGGTTATAATTGATTCTTACCTTTTTGGCCCTTTGAAAGCCACACATTTAACTTTGAAAGCTCAGCTAGTAATGGACTATTTTCTTGGGCATAACAAGACCTGGTTTTGACGTCCCTAATAAAAAAGGGTTGGGAAAACATTGAAACAAAAGAAGAAACTGCTGATAACCAGCAGTTTCTCCTTTTGTCTCAATATTTTCTATTCCATATTTTACACAAATTCTATTTTTTAGAACTTCCATTTTGTCATTTGTGGTACAAATTCTCTATTTCTATCCTATCAGCTAATGAAGAACAAGTAGCTCTGCAGAATTAAATGTACTGATTATGTATTCAATACTAATAAATTATGCTTTAAACTCTATTTAATGAACCATTGATTAAGCACTTTAAGACTTTTCAGTTGATATCTTAAAAATTATCTTCCAATTTTCTGAAGAGTGATTCTCAAGAGTGTTTGATGTATCTGTAACACATAAAAAGATTTTCTCCCTTTAAGCCTTTCCCATGCAACTTAAAAGTTCTCTATCCGATTTGCTGTCTGACATTTGACAAAAGTCGTATGTCTGTCATTAACCAATGGGAATAATCGAAATGAGATACATGTACCAGAATAATAACGCTCGAATTGGATAATATTGTGGTTGCAGGCTACAGGCTATAGTAAGAGAAATACACTGTATCCCTCATTAGGTGCTCCAGCCTCTGCAACTGCATCATAACCAAAGCAGTTGGAAGTGGCATTAAACCCCATTCAATCAATCCTGTAAAGGACGTCAAAATCTGGCCTTTGAATCTTGTAAATTCGATCAACATCTTCCTTTCTATGACCCACTCTGAAAAACAGGTGGTAAATTAATTGATAGACAAAATTTGCTACTATCATTGAAAAAACAAAATTCACAAGAACATTACAACTTAAGTTTTAAGCTTTTTAGCTCACCTGAGCACAAAGTGCTCGAGGTGAGGTATTGTGATCGGTCTGTTGTCCGGCGTCTGTATGTCTATCTGTCCATCCGTCAACTTTTCACAAAAAAATCTTCTCCTCCGAAAGTACTGGGCAGAATTCAATCATATTTCACACATATGATCCAGTGTTCTCCCCAGCCCAATAAGCTGTATCGGCCCCACTACAGCTTAATGGAAATCAGTGTAATGCCACTACAGCTTCAAAAGTACCCCACAGCTTATTTTCTTCAAAATGGTCACCAAGAGAGACATTTAGAGATATTTCATGTCAAAAACTGATTAATGGGGCATTCTTTTAAACTAAAAACTACTAATTCTGTATAAAAACATTATGGGAAAAGAAGAAATTGCTCAAATTGAGCAATTTCTTCTTTTCCCATTATGTTTTTATTCACAATTATTTGCATGAACACCATATGTCGCAAGGTTTACAAATGCCACTACGGCTTCAAAATATTCTGCGGAGAACCCTGTGATCTATGGGTCATGCTTTTTCAAAATACTTCAAAGAATTTGAATCAGAGCCATAATGGGGTCAAAAAGTAGGTCACTAGGTCAAATCTTCTTTCTGCTCTAGGGGCCATATTTGTTGCTCAATTGTTGTGAAAATTGATCAGAATATTTGTCTTGATGATATTTAGGTCATGATAAAAAATAGGTCAAGCCAGGTCAAAAACTAGGTCACTAGGTCAAATATTGTAAAATCCATCTTTTTACACTGGAAGTGCCATATTTGGTCCAAACTTTGTAGAAATGGTCATGAATGTTTATTTTGATGATATCTAGGCTATGTCAAGAAGTGGGTCATTCCAGGTCATTAACTAGGTCATGAGGTCAAATCTTGTGAAATCCTTCCTTTTGCTCTGGAAGTGGCAATTTTGGTCCAAACTTTGTCAAAATTGTTCTAAATGTTTATCGTTATGATATCTGTGTCATGATCAAAGGAGGGTCATGCAAGGTCAAAAACTATGTCACAAGGTCAAATATTACAGATCCTTCCTTTTGCTGTAGAGATGCCAATTTTGCCCCAAAACTTTGTCAAAACTATCCTAAATACTTATCGTGATATCTAGGTTATATACAAAGTGTGGGTCATGTAAGGTCAAAAACTAGGTCATTGGGTCAAATCTTGGTTTTGCTTTAAGAACGGAAATATATACTTAAACATTGTGAAAATTGTTCAGAATGTTTATCTTGACGAAATCTGGGTCATTTTAAAAGTGGGTCATGTGAGGTCAGAATCTAGGTCACTAGGTCAAATCTTGTTTTTCCTGTAAGAACCAAAATATTTACTCAATCATTGTGAATTTGTTCAGAATGTTTTTCTTGACGAAATCTGAGTCATTTTAAAAGTGGGTCATGTGAGGTCAGAAATTAGGTCACTAGGTCAAATTTTGTTTTTCCTCTAATAACCAAAATATTTACTCAATCATTGTGAAAATTCAGAATGTTTATCTTGATGATATCATTGTGATATGAATAGCAGGTCATTTGAGGTTGAAAACTAGGTCAATAGGTCAAATTTTGATATTGCTCTAAGAACAAAAATATTTACTATATCATTGTGAAAATTTCCAGAATGTTTATCCTGATGATTTCTTGGTGATGTGAAAAGTGGGTCATGCGAGGTCTAAAACTAGGTCACTAGGTCGAATTTTGTTTTTGCTCTTAGAACCAAAATATTTACTTTATCATTGTGAAAATTGTTCAGAATTTTTATCTTGACGAAATTTAGGTCATTTTAAAAGTGGGTCATGTGAGGTCAGAAACTAGGTCACTAGGTCAAATTTTGTTTATGCTCTAAGAACCAAAATATTTACTTTATCATTGTGAAATTGTTCAGAATGTTTATCTTGACGAAATCTGGGTCATTTTAAAAGTGGGTCATGTGCGGTCAGAAACTAGGTCACTAAGTCAAATTTTGTTTATGCTCTAAGAACCAAAATATTTACTTTATCATTGTGAAATTGTTCAGAATGTTTATCTTGACGAAATCTGGGTCATTTTAAAAGTGGGTCATGTGAGGTCAGAAACTAGGTCACTCTTAGAACCAAACTATTTACTCAATTATTGTGAAAATTCAGAATGTTTATCTTGGTGATATGAATAGCAGGTCATTCGAGGTTAAAAACTAGGTCACCAGGTCAAATTTTGATTTTGCTCTAAGAACCAAAATATTTACTTTATCATTGTGAAAATTGTTCAGAATGTTTATCCTGATGATATCTTGGTGATGTGAAAAGTGAGTCATGCGAGGTCCAAAATTAGGTCACTAGGTCAAATCTTATTTTTGCTCTAGTTTCTTCAAATCCAACAGTATGAAATTCATACTTCAACCTACCCAAATGACAACCCAGTGTTTACATGATACGGAAGCTCCAGAGACAGAGCCAATGGTTACTCACAGAAAATCCTTAATGTGGATTCTGAGAATGTACATAGATATTACTATTGGGATCATGATAGTAGGACTCCTTTTGCCTCCTCATGAATAATTCATTAGTGACCTGATATTATGAAACTGGTCTAATGGTAATCGTGAGTAAAGTGTAAAAGACAGTTCAGTGTCCTGAGAGTTGGTGTGAAAGTAAACATCTGGATAGTGTCTCTGATTTTATGACAGGGTTTAGTCCTAGTGTATCACATTTATCTGAGAGTCAAGTCATTAATTAGATATAAGGTCTTATTAGAATAATAAATATGATAAGCATGTCAGCACAGAATTGTTTGCTCGAAATAAAATACAAATAAAGCATGATTGTAAGAAATAAGACAAATATTTTCTCACAGCTGTTTAGAATCTTATTACCATAGAAACTCATACTCTAGAAAACCACTTTTAAATCCAGCATAGAGAATTTAAATCCAGCATAGTGAATAAAACACAATTTAGAGACACTATTTCTACTTCATATTTTTTTGAGAAATGATTACACGATTATAATAATTGATTATAGCATGATTCACTGAGTTTACATCCATTTCAACACTTTTGCACTATGAAAGATTACACAGACGATTGATTATATTGACAGCATGATTACACAAAATCACTGTACTTGTCTGGTGGTTTCACCCAGTGTTTACACGATACGAAAGCTCCAGAGACAGAGCCATCATGGTTACTCACAGAAAATCCTCAATGTGGATTCTGAGAATGTACATAGATAACAATGTTTTTGCTATCAAAGTCGGCACGATGATATTGATTCACTGATTCAACGTCAAGAAAATGTGATTCATCTGTGACAGTCATTTTCCACCAGTTCTTTATCATGGTACATTACCAGAATTGTCAGAGCTTTTAAATTTTGTTTCCTGTACTGTAACTATGTCGCAAAGCCCTCTCAGGTGAGCGATGCAGGGCCATCATGGCCCTCTTGTTCTCTTGGTTATCTGATTTGTTAATAAAAGAAGTGATTAGTTTATCTGATACACTTTGTTATAAACCCTTTCCCAAACAAGATTTTTGATTATGCCTACCCTTATAGAAAAGGTATCCCTTATAGAAAAGGTATCGGGAAAATATTGAGGCAGAATTTTCTCCTTTGGCCTCAATATTACCTCTGATATATTGTACATAAATCCTACTTTATCAGCAGCTTTTAAAATGGAACAGTCTGAAAGTTTGCTGTCATATATATCTGATTTGTTAACTTCTCAAACAGTAAACATTTAGGATATTGAATTTGAAAGCTGCTGCAGACAACAAAACCAATGTTGATGTTGATGAGATTTGTGTTTGATATTATCGTTAGAACATGCTTAATATTGTTTTTATCAGCATTTTCTTTTGCCTCAATGTTTTCCCAACCCTTCCTGTTAAGGACGTTAAAACCAAGTCTTGTTTCATGTAAAACTTGCGAAAGTGTTAATATAGAAGTGATTAGTTTATCTGATACAGTTTGTTTTAAAACAACTGATAGTCTGGCCTACTTCCTATAGTGCACACTGGGAGATTACTATAGACTGGTTTAGAAAGTGGAAAATGAGAATTTGGTTGTCGGAATACAAAAGATAACGGTAGACATTGTAACTATGTTAAAGCTACATAGCAGATTTTTGTGGAAACTCAACTCTAAAATAAAACAATTTTGGCTTGCATGTGTTCGCTAGAATCTTGCAAATGTCTGACAACCGCAAGATTTTAACCAGTGCATGCAAGAAAAATCAGCCACATGTCGGGTAAAACTCTGGTTTAAACTTGTACATCTGTATAAGTCGTTAACACCCAGTGTTTTAAGGAATGCTATTTCCAGATGGTGCTTTGACCAAACAAACCAAAATGTTGTGATCTTGTATGATTTGAACCCTGTAATAAAGCATGTGAATAACCCATTACCACAAAATATTTCCTTTTGACATTTTTTGCATGCATTTGAACATCTTTGAAGATACATTTCGTCAGACAAGACACAATTAATTTGGAAAGACCTGGTTTTGACGCCTTTAAAGATGATGCTTTGGAAAACATTGAGGCAAAAGAAGCAAGTGCTGATAATCAGCCTCCTTTTGCTTCAATATTTTCTGTGCCATATATTACACAAATTCTACCTTTAATAACTACCATATTGTAAATTGTGGCAGTTTTAGAAGTGGATCACTCTAAACTTTTGCCGTTTGGGTTAAATTAAGCATGACTAATAATTGTTCTGTATACTTTCAGGTATGTTCACTTAGTGCCGTCTCAAACATGGGTGATACGGACCAGTTTGTCATCGCAAAGTATGACTACAAGGCCGAAAACAGTAAAGAACTCGACATTCGGAAAAACGAGAAACTCATTCTCGTCGACGATTCAAAGGAATGGTGGATGGTGCAGAATGCCAAAAATAAGACGGGATATGTTCCGTCAAATTTTGTTAAACGATCAAAACCTTCATTTTTCTCTAGTCTTAAAAGCACTCTGGGTAGAAAACATAAAAACGATACCAAAGGAGGAGTGGGTAGCCCTGTTGTGAGTCGTAATGGAAATACGGCGGGTTTGGGCGCTCTCCCGATCCCTCCGACGGATTCAGGAAGTGATAAAAATAGTACAAATAGTGATACAATACAGGTGTGCGATCAAGCGCAGCCCGCTATCGTGAAATATAACTACACCGCGCAACAACAGGATGAGTTATCATTGACAAAAGGTGAATTAGTTATGGTGCTAGAAAAGTCCAGTGACGGCTGGTGGAACGGAAAAAAGGGCCAAGTGATGGGATGGTTCCCGTCTAATTATGTGGAACTTCAGTCACAAGCTCACGAAAACAATGTGGATTACATGACCGCAGCCTCGTTAGATATCAATATCGGAGTTCGAAATCAACAAGAAATAGTGACCGCGTTGTATAATTTTACGGGCTCAAATAGTGAGGAGCTTAGTTTTGAAAAAGGTGATAAGTTAGTTATAATAGACAAGCCTCCAGAGGATCCAGAATGGTGGAAAGCGAGGAACAGTCGGGGTGAGACGGGGTTAGTGCCGCGGAATTATGTGCAAATAGTGGACGATAATAGTGATATAGAGGGTACGTCGGCCACGAACAGTTCATGTACGCCACAGTCCCAATCTACGAGTAGTCTCTCAAATACGTCCAGTTTGGGGTTGTCGGGTGTCAGCGGTCGTAAACAGTTTGTGTCGGGACCGCTGTCGGATAAAGACTGGTATTATGGGAAAATAACTCGGATGCAATGTGAGGAAATGTTGAGTAAATACGCTGCAGATGGGGACTTTATTATTCGCGACAGTGAATCCACTGTAAGTGTTAATATGGATATATTTGTTTATAAAGGAACTCTAGTGTTAAGGCGTATGTTAAAGTGACATTTCACGATTATTTAACATAAACTTTACTATTATTCTATTTGAAAGAGCATCTTTTCTTATGAAAATTCTGAAAATTTCAAGTCAAAATATTAAACCGTTTACGAGAAATATATATTTTTGTGCTAAAACTAAACAAATTGTTGTGGACAACAGTTCAGATTTATACAGAATTTGTCATTTCTGTCTCAACTTGAAAGGCGTATTTTTCGCTTATAAATAAATAACAACTTCAAAAAACTGATAGCATTTCCACGCATTAGAATAAACAATCTTTGCATGAAGACATACTTGTTAAAAATGAAATAAATGTGAAATGTCACTTTAAAGCTACATGCAAGCAATCAATTAATTAATGAACAAAATTTTAAATGGCCAAAAAGACTTACATTTTTTTGCTCTTTTACAGAAGAAAATATTATGGGAAACAAAGAAATTGCTTGTTACAAGCAATTGCTTCATTATCCACTATCTTTTCCTAAGCCAAGCTTATCTTGTGGGAAGTCATAGTCAATATGTGGGAATGGGTTAAGGTACTCTTTTTCAAAAATTATAAAAAGAATATTGACCATAACCTTAGAGGTGATTGGTAGGGCTTTCAAATTTCAAATGTATAATTATGTGATTGTCTTCAGATGAGACAAGACCTTTCGTTGAAATAAGACATTTTGTCATTTTTGAAAAGATTAATTTTGTTTTATCCATCTTTATTTTCCAGGCTGGTCACTATACGGTGGTTTTAAAGGCTCCAGAACGAAACAAACATTTTCGTGTCCAAGTGAACGAGGGTCTCTATCAGATCGGCCAACAAAAGTTTGTGTCAGTCGAGGATTTAATCGAACATTATAAAAAACACCCGATTTACAAGTCAGACACTGAAAAACTTTACCTGATTCGTGCATTTACTTATCCTACGGACAGCTAGCCAAGTGTGTGTGAGATTTAATTCTATACCAAACAAGACTGACTTTGCTTTTCCTTATAGAATAATATTCAAATAGACTTGGAAAAACATAGATGCAAAAGAAGAAAATGCTGACGACCAGCATTTTCTCCTTTTGCCTCAATATTTTCTGTGCTATATTGTATGCCAATACCTGATCTTTTGCAACATCAATGTTATCATCTGTAGCAGCTTTCAAAATCGGAAACAGTCTAAAATTTTGTTGTTTTGGAAAGAGTTTATATAGCTCTAAATTGAATTGTATTGTGCAACATTTGAAATTATGGAAAATCATGTTCCTATGTGAAGGCAGTATTTTATCTTTTCATAAAGAGAAAACAGAATGGAATTTGAAATTTAATTCAAACATGTATGAAATTATTTCATACATGTTTGAATTAAAGATTATTTAACTTTCAAAGCGCGGTATAAATGGAATAATGAAACTGATTGTTGCCTTGGAAAAGAAGAAATTGCTGCTTCATCAGTAATAACCAATCTAGAACATTTTATTGATAATTTTATCGTAATTCAAAGCAACAGATTAGAGGGGGTATTTGCCTATCAAAATGCAATATTGGATTTGTTGTTTATCATATCATATATTTTGGGTACTCAATGGAATCTTCTCGTCCAGACAATTCAAATGAGTAACCACAACATAGGGTTTGTATTTAAAATAAATCTAAAATACTTTTACCCTTTCTTATCTGTTGCTTTGCATAGTTGAGTTGTTAAAATTTGTTTTTGTGAACAATAATTGTAACAGATAAAAGCTTTATTTAAGACTTTTGGTGAATCGACAATGTTTTGTGTGACCCAGTTGTATTTTATACAATTTCATAAAGCGGGTATAAAGTTAAAGGAACATTTTTTCACAGCTTTGTGAGAAAAGTATGAAATATTTTTGTGGATTTATTTTGTTTAACAAAATTTTGTTTTCATTCTAATTTATTGAGACAAAACAAAATATTTTGCTGTGGGCAAATTTTTAAATAAGAGGAAAAATATTAATCATAGTCACCAAAAATATGTTTATTACCAGATGGCAAAATTTTAGTGGACAATTTCAAATTAATGTATTTTTTGGTGATTCGTGGGAGAAAACAATTTTCATTGTGGTAAAATGAAGAAATTGCTTGTCACAAACAATTTCTTCCTTTTACCACATTGTTTTCTTAAGCCTATAATATTGTAGGACATCAAAGACGTCATCACGTTGGGTATGACTCGAGCCTCAAGCTTTATAATTGCTTGTGCTCACTTGAATTTCCAAACTCTTATAAATTTATGGATTTGTGTGCAGCAAATTCTTTTTGCATAATGTATCTAACCCCTTTTGATCCATTCCTTTTCATTCAAACCATAATCAGACAATATCAGAGTCCTAAAGAAAGCAAAATGTTCATTTGATAAAATAGCAAAAGATAACAAAGCATCATTTCCTTCTTTATCCATGATGTTTTTAATAACCCAATTTTTCAGGGGTGTTCAACATTTTCATGCTTTATGGCTTGCTTGTACAATTCCTTTTCTCGAACTATTTTTGGTTACATTTGATTAACCCTTTCGCAATCTGCAAAATTTTACATGGTCAAATTCAAAGGCGGCTGCAGACCACAAAATGTGTGTTGCTAAAGGTTGGATGCACAATATAGCATGAAAAATATTAAGATTAAAGGAGAAAATGCTGATTATCAATTTATTAACATTCTTTTCTTTGGCCGCAATGTTTCACCCAAGCTCTTTCTAATAGGGAAGTCAAAACCAGCTCTTGTTTGGGAAAGGGTTAAACCATATCCCAAAAGATGAAATCTCACACCTACAGTACAAAAAGAAATTTTTTTGCCTCAATGTTTTCTCAAGCCTTTCTATAAGAGATGTCAAAATCTAGTCTTGTTTGTGACAAGGCTAAGATGTTTAATGATGAAAGAAAAAATAAAAAAGGTTTTCATGCTCGGTAGAAAACATTGGAGAACATCAAACAATGCCAGAGTTGTAGATGTTATTGCAGAACTATTCTTGGTGCACATGAAATTACATGTATTAACCCTTTCCCAAACGACAAAAAATTGGACTCTTCCACGTAAAAAGGGGCTGGAGATGTCAAAATGGTTGTTGATTAAGGCTGGATTTGTGTAAAATATAGCACAGAAAATATTGAGTCAAAAGGAGAAATTGCTGATCATCAGCAATTTCTTCTTTTGTCTCAATGTTTTCCCAAGCCTTTTCTTATAGGGACGTCAAAAGCTGTTCTTGTTTGGGAAAAGGTATGCACTTGAAATAATTTTGCTGTAAGAACATTGTGTGAATGGAATAAAAGCTGTGTACAATTATTTGAAAAGTATTAATTCTTATTTAAGGTTTGAGTATATATAGAAGTTAGTGCATTTATTTAACATAATTTATCTCACACAGTGGTTATTTGTCCAGTATCAGATGATTATCATGTAAGACCCATTTAGTCTATTTGTACAGTACCGGACATTTGACCAAATGCCGGCTGTCAATCAAAACCATTGATAAGCCAATGGACGATCAGAAAAATGGCACACCACCATTGTTTGTCTTAAATTCTTCGTTGCATGTGATATTGTATCGATTTATTGACTGACAATCAAAATAATTGACATGCCAATGTCTCCCCATTGTTTGTCATAGATTCTATTTTGGGCTGAGCGATCTATCGATTGGCGTTTGGTCAATTAGCTATTTATATATAAGTGAATCATTGGCTATTGCTGCAGCATTGTTGGAGTGAGTCCATTGGTCCATAAAACTTTTTTTGTGTTCAAATGTTTGCAAAGTATTTGAAACAAGATCTTGAAAGAGGACCTTAAGGCCAACATGGATCCAGGCCCCGGTTTCTCGAAAAAACTTAAGTATATTCTCATGAGAATATGCTCAACTTCAAAGGAATACTCTCCAACGTTGAAGGGTATTCGATTGAAGTTCACGTGGATTTCGTGCAATTTGAGCACGGTGCTCAGATTTGAGCATGAGAACGTACTTAAGTTTTTTCGAGAAACCGGGGCCTGATCAGTCTGTACATACACACAGTCCGATTAAGATCCATGTGGTCTCGTTAACCCTTTACCAGAAGCCAAAATTTTAGACTGGTCCAAATTCAAAGATGTTGCAGATGACAATTACAAATGAATGAAATTTGAAAATGTTTGGTGTTTTAGGCTAGAAAACATTGTGCAAAATGAAGAAATTGCCTGTCACAAGCAATTTCTTCATTTTCCTTAATGTTTTACTAAGCCTTTTCTTATGAGAGAGTCGAAAGGTGTCTTTGTGCAGTAATAGGTTAACCCATTCCCACACTGTGACGCTTTTTGATGCCCCTCAAGAGAAATGCTTAGGAAAACATTGTGAATAATGAAGAATTTGCTTTTAACAAGCAATTTCTTCATTATACGCCCGTCGAAGACGGGACGTATTATGGGATCACCCGTGACGTCCGGCGTCCGGGCGTCCGGCGGCGTCCACTTCTTTGTCCGGAGCATAACTCTGTCACCTTAAGTCCGATTGACTTTAAACTTGGCAGTTATATTCTTCTCATCATTACGGAGTGCAGTGCACAAGAACCATAACTCTACCTGGCTTATTTTTTGAGTTATTGCCCTTTGTTGTTTTTCAAACTTGAATCTTGTCCGGAGTATATCTCTAAAAGTATAATAGCTAGGATCATGAAACTTCATGGGGGTATAGATCTCACCAAGGGGGAGTGCAGTGCACAAGAACCATAACTCTACCTGGCTTATTTTTTGAGTTATTGCCCTTTGTTGTTTTTCATACTTGAATCTTGTCCGGAGTATATCTCTAAAAGTATAATAGCTAGGATCATGAAACTTCATGGGTGTATAGATCTCACAAAGGGGGAGTGCAGTGCACAAGAACCATAACTCTACCTGGCTTATTTTTTTAGTTATTGCCCTTTGTTGTTTTTCATACTTGAATCTTGTCCGGAGTATATCTCTAAAAGTATAATAGCTAGGATCATGAAACTTCATGGGTGTATAGATCTCACCAAGGGGGAGTGCAGTGTACAAGAACCATAACTCTACCTGGCTTATTTTTTGAGTTATTGCCCTTTGTTGTTTTTCATACTTGAATCTTGTCCGGAGTATATCTCTAAAAGTATAATAGCTAGGATCATGAAACTTCATGGGTGTATAGATCTCACAAAGGGGGAGTGCAGTGCACAAGAACGATAACTCTACCTAACTTATTTTTTGAGTTATTGCCCTTTGTTGTTTTTCATACTTGAATCTTGTCCGGAGTATATCTCTAAAAGTATAATAGCTAGGATCATGAAACTTCATGGGTGTATAGATCTCACCAAGGGGGAGTGCAGTGTACAAGAACAATAACTCTACCTGACTTATTTTTTGAGTTATTGCCCTTTGTTGTTTTTCATACTTGAATCTTGTCAGGAGTATATCTCTAAAAGTATAATAGCTAGGATCATGAAACTTCATGGGTGTATAGATCTCACCAAGGGGGAGTGCAGTGCACAAGAACCATAACTCTACCTGGCTTATTTTTTGAGTTATTGCCCTTTGTTGTTTTTCATACTTGAATCTTGTCCGGAGTATATCTCATAAAGTATTATAGCTAGGATCATGAAACTTCATGGGTGTATAGATCTCACTAAGGAGGAGTGCAGTGCACAAGAATTTTAACTCTACCTAGCCTATATTTTGAGTTATTGCCCTTTGTTGTTTTCATACTTGAATCGTCCAGGGCATATCTGGAAAAGTATAATAGCTAGGACCATGAAACTTTTACCAACCCGCTCCCCCTGTTGACATAAAGCCGTGTTACGGGCGTATCTTGTGACAGTTTGACATCTTGTTTTCCACAATATAATCTACCCCACACTGGAATGAATTTAAAATTTCATAGACTTGAAATTGTCAACTGCAACACCTATCAAATTGGGATAGTCAAAAATTTTGCCATTTGGAAAAGGGTTAACTCATTTCCAAACAACAAAATTTTAGCCTAGTCCAAACTCATACCGTATAGCACTTTATTTCTGCGGGGTCCAAATTCTGCGGTTTTTCCAGAAATCAGGCGGGTTAAATTTCTGTGGAACATATTTCTGCGGTCTCTCATTTTGCAAAATCAAAGATTTTATTTCTGCGCTATCAAATCAGTTTTAGTTAGTGTCGGACATAGTTTGAAAGACAATTTCTATTTACTCCGTTAGGGTAAAGGGATAAGCCCACTCATTTAGCAGTATCTACATTATAAAGGCGTTATGGGAAACAATGCCGTATACAGATAGGTGTGAAAAGAAAGATGTGTCAAACTGTTACCAATCAGTCAAACTTGTTGAATCATTCATTTATGGATAAACAAAAATGTCCTATCTACACCTTAATTAAAGCTATAGTTACATCACTTTTTGAATGAAAAAAAACCTTCATTTTTATGAAATTGCGCTTTGCATCAGAGGGTTACTGTTTAACTTGTCCTTGTACGGACTAAAATTGAAAACAACCTGAACATTCAGGGTTAAAATTCTGCGGATTTTATTTCTGCGGTGCCGATGAGGACCGCAGAAATAGCAGAAATAAAGTCCCCGCAGAAATAAAGTGCTATACGGTAGGTGTTGCAGACGACAATTTCCATTGAACAAAAACTAACATTTTTTGGTCTTTCTTGGTAGAAAAGATTGTGGGAAATGAAGAAATTGCTTGTCACAAGCAATTTCTTCATTTTCCACGATGTTTTTCATGGCAATTATTTTGTAGGGAGTCAAAAAAGAGTTATTTTTGGTAATGAGCTAAGAGGCCTGCATGGATCCAAGTTGCAGGCTGATCTGACATCATGGTTGTTTGATACTGAACAAATGGACACTTTGTTTATTGTATAAATGACATGGTTGTTCAACTCATTGTAGGAGACAAAATCTTTTTGATCAACTTGAAAACTTTTAAACTAATACTTGTCCTGCTGATTAACCTTTTCCCATACAAAATCTGGTTTTGATGGTGTTTGGTACTGAACAAATAGACACCTTGTTTATTGTATAAATGACAATGGTTGTAAAATTCATTGTAGGAAAGTCTTTGACCAACATGAAAACTTTCAGACGAATACCAATCTTGTAAATTAAATGCTGATTAACCATATCCAATACAAAACCTGGTTTGACGTCCCTGATAGAAAAGGCTTGGGATAATATTGAGGCATTAGATGGGATAATTTTTGAGGCATAAGAAGAAACATTGATACACAGTGTTTCCTCCTTTGCCCTTGATATTTTTGTGTTAAATTATGCACAGATCCTAGATTTATCGACAGCCATTTTGTTTTCTGCAGCAGCTTTACAAATTTTTGCCATGTAGGAAATGTTAATTCTGGTTTTGTCAAATCATATCGGACATGATTTAGCAAAAGTCATTGAGACTGTTAACAGGTGGCTTAATCCTTTCCCAAACAACACATGGTTTTGATGTTTCATATTAGAAAAGGCTTGGGAAAACATTGTGGGAAATGAAGAAATTGCTTGCAACAAGCAATTTCTTCATTCCCCACAGTGTTTTCTACCCAGAAAGACAAAAAAATGTTCAATTCCATTCACATGGAATTGTTATAATTTCATTCACATGAAATTGTCGTCTGAAACGTTTTTGAATTAGGACAAGTCTTAACTTGTGCCATCTGGTAACGGATTGTATTGTCCTCATATTTTTATGCCCCCGTATCGAGAGATCGGGGGCATATTGTTTTACTCATGTCCGTCTGTCTGTCTGTCCGTCCGTCTGTCTGTCTGTCCGTCTGTCTGTCCGAAAACTTAACCTTTGCCTTTTCTCCAAAACTATTTGACATACAAAGCTCAAATTTGGTATGCATCTTCCGTTCAATGATTTCTATCTGTTCCATGCAATTTGACCTTCCTCAAGGTCATCCCTTTACCCTTATCAACCCTTTACTCTCCGAAAACTTAACCTTTTACTCCGAAAACTTAACCTTTGCCTTTTCTCCAAAAGTATTTGACATACAAAGCTCAAATTTGGTATGCAACTTCCTTTCAATGATATCTATCTGTTCCATGCAATTTGACCTTCCTCAAGGTCATCCCTTAACCCTTAATAACCCTTTTCTCCATGAAAACTTAACATTTTGGAAAAAATGTCCATTTCGGGGGCATTTGTGTTTCACAAACACATCTTGTTATCTTCTTCATTCATTTCTTTCTCTTTCTTTCTTCCAATCTTTTAACCAATTAGTGCTTTTGCTGTTAACCCCTTCTTAAATGACAGAATTTAATAACCCTTTGCCAAGAAAGACCTTGTTTTGACTTCTTCCAGACAACCAAGATCTGGACAGTTTGGAATTACAGAGAACAAAATTGTTCTAAAAAGGAGCCTAGGCTGAGGAAACAGCCCTGGGAAATGCTGGCTATCAGCATTTCCTTGTTCTCTCTGTTTTTCGGATTCTCATTTTTCTCGCAATTTCTTCATTTACCACATTATTTTCCAAAGCCTTTATCTTGAATGGAGTCAAACAGCATCAATGTTTGGGACTGGGCTAACTACTCTGTAAAATTCATATGTTGTTGATAATATTTATAGACATAATAATGTAGATCATTGTGTATGATTAGGTTTTTTGAACTGGATTAATTATGTATATGCATGCAAAAAGATGAAAAAAACAAAATAGGTGTAAAATATTAAATCAATTGTTTTAAGACATAATATTATCTTGGCTTTGTTTATTTCTTAACCATTTCTGTCCAGCTTATAGAGGAATTATTACAATTGCATCTTCGCTAGCCAAGGTTGAACCCACCTACGTTTGTATTCACCCTTGGCGGATTTAGTCCGATTTTCTTGAAATCGCGAAGCGCCGCCTAGCGGTTGTTCTGCTAGTTGTTTACGTCCATTATTGATGACATCATTAACGCGCGTTGTCTTTCGTGTCATACGTCATGCGGATTATGTAAAAGTTAGCTGCTTTTTTGGTCGAATTGTCGAAAGTATGATAATTCGTCGATTAAAGTTAGGGAATTCCTGTCTGTTGCAGTGAAATTCTTAGGAAAAATTGCCCATCTTCGCGTTTTTGAGTTGCAAATGCAATGCTTCTTCCCGCCCGTTGTCATGATTTGGTTACTCATAACAAATGTATCAGTCGACAATCTGATTGGTTCCAGCGAGACCTCGCTGGAACCAATGAAAATGCTTTCCAGGAGACCAAGAAAATCGGGCTAAATACGCCAAGGGTGAATACAGAAACGACGTTACGTCGTAGATGTCACCCTTGGCTTGCGAAGATGGTACAATTGATGCCTCTATCAACTGCTATGGTTATTTTGCAATTGCTGCAACATCTAACCATAGATTCCTGTTGTTTCACTTGCCAGATCTAGTACAACATCCTTTATTCTCCAGCTGCTTGCCCATTTAGAGTCATAATATTGACAATATTTTTCTAGCCACCCATACATGATCAATATTATTGACAATATTAATTTAGAGAACAATCAACCATGGGTTACATAACGTCAATGAAAATATTGAAGAAAATATTTCAGTGATCGCAGTTATTCTTCAATAGTATTGACAATCCTTCAATATTGCACATTCACGGTCAATATTATTGTCAATACCAAATATTAACAAGAGGACCATGATGGTCCTATATCGCTCACCTGAACCAAAATGATATGAGCAACATTTTTGTTCAATTCAATAAATATTTATGACTTTAAGACTGAAAACGAACTTATGGTCAATAACGTTGTGAAAATCGAGTTCATCCAAGATCTTATGGTGCTCAACATTGTGTCCAAGATTTGTCTTGTTTGATAAATAATTGTAGATTCTGGAGTACATAACTCTCAACTTTTTTTATCAGATCAGACTGAAAACCAAACTCATCCCAGAACTTATGATCCCCAACATTGTGTCCAAGTTTTGTCTTAATTGATCAATAATTGTAGATTCTAGAGTATAAACAAGGTCGAAAACAGTCGAAAACTGCAATTTTATCAAATTCAAGGGCACATAACTCTAGACTTTGTGATAAGATCAGGCTGAAATTCAAACTCACCCGAGATCTTATGATACCCAACATTGTGTCCAAGATTTGTCTTGATTGGTCAATAATTGTAGATTCTAGAGTGTAAACAAGTTCGAAAACAGCCGAAAACAGCAATTTTGTCTAATTCAAGGGCACATAACTCTTGACTTTGTGGTAAGATCAGGCTGAAATTCAAACTCATCCAAGATCTTATGGTCTCAAACATTGTGTCCAAGTTTTGTCTTAATTGATAAATAATTGCAGATTCTAGAGTGTAAACTATGTCAAAAACAGCCGAAAATGGCAATTTTATCAAATTAAAGGGCACATAACTCTCATTTTTCTTATCAGATCCGACTGAAAATCAAACTCATTTGAGATCTTATGGTCTCCAATATTGTGTCTAAATTTGTCTTGATTGGGAAAAAATTGTAGATTGTAGAGTGTAAATAGGGTCGAAAACAGTCGAAAATGGCAATTTTATCAAATTCAAGGGCACATAACTCTCGACTTTGTGGTAAGATCAGGCTGAAATTCAAAGTCATCCGAGATCTCATGGTCCCAAACATTGTGTCCAAGTTTTGTCTTGACTGATGAATAATCGTAGATTCTAGAGAGTAAACAAGGTCAAAAACAGCCGAAAATGGCAATTTTGTCAAATTCAAGGGCACATAACTCTCGTCTTTCTAGTCAGATCAGACTGAAAATCGAACTCATGTGAGATCTTATAGTCTGCAACATTATGTCCAAGATTTGTCTTGATTGATCAATAATTGTAGATGCTAGAGTGTAAACAATGTCAAAACTAGGTATTTTTGGCATTCAAGGGCAGATAACTCCTGACTTTCTAGTTCGATCTGACCCATAATCGAACTCATCCGAGATCTTATGGCCATACATGTTTTGACCAAGTTTGGTCAAGATTGGCTTATATTTGTAGATGCTAGAGTGTAAACACGAAATTGTGGACGGACGGACGGACGGACAGACAGACAGACAGACGGACGACGGACAAAAAGTGATCACAATAGCTCACCTTGAGCACTTTGTGCTCAGGTGAGCTAACAATAATATTGTCAATAATATTGATCGTGTATGGGCCGCTTAACTACTTTGTCTATGTGTTAAAACTTGTAACTATAGTCCTACTATGATATTATGGCACATGTTTACTAATTTTACCTATGTAAATAAAGGGAAATTGTTCTTCATTTTCAATAGAATTTTGCATGTGCTGGTTCCAATCTTGCAGGTGTGAGACACCTGCAAGATTGGAACCAACACATACAAAGATACAGTTTGGAGGTTGATATTTTGCTAATTACATAGGTAAAATTTGTAAACATGTGACCAGACTATAAGTATAGCTCACAAGAAATGACCTTGCAGAGCATCTCTATCGATTAGGCTTCTAGCTAGGGATGCTTTGCCAGGTCAATTATTGTGACAGGAAAAAAACAGAAACAATACACTGTGTTTATTAAGACTATTTTGCAGATCACAAGACAAATAATAACAGGGTGGGCATTGCAATCATATAACAAAACATTTGTATAAAATCTTTCACAAGTCTTTTGATATGTGACTGATCTGAAAATGTTAAGAAGCAGAGAATGTGGGACAATATCAGGAATTTTCTGGATATTGTAGATCTGTTAAAAATCTGCTGATAAAAAGTTGTTGATGACTATACTTGAGTGTCAATAACTTTTTTATGAGAAAATCCTCGACATGTTTTCACCTTCTCTGTTTGAAACCATTTCAAATCGTTCACATATTATTGAAGATTTTCTGCAATTCTTGTATCACATAATTCCCAGCCATAAATATGCAAAGTTTCAAACATAACAACATCACAGGTTCCTCTCTATATCCAAGGGCGGATCCAGAAATTTTTTCCAGGGGGGTCCAAGACCAAGATTTTTTTCCAAGGGGTCCAAGCTGAAATTATGGCTTAAAATGCAATAAATATGTAACGTTACACTAAATTTATATAGTCAAAACTTAATTTATGGCCAATGCCAAGGGGGGGGGGGGGGGGGGGGGGGGGACCCCCCTCCCTCTAGATCCGCCCATGATATCTTAAAACTTCCCCATACAACACAAATTTAGACTGTTCTAATTTGAAAGCTACTACAGAGGACAAAATGGATGTAGATGATGATAGGATTCATACTCAATATAGCACAGAAAATAGGCAAAAGAGAAGGTACAGTGGAATCCGCTTAATTGCAATGTCCATTTGTCAGAGAAAATATTGCAATTAACCGAAATTTAAATTAACCGGCATTTCTATTTTTAGCCTAGAAGTACGGTATGACGGTGCCATAAGCCGATGTCGGATGATGCAGAGGCCAAGACCTTGAAGACGCTGGATTTTCTCGATTGCTATATTGATTTAAATACATTTGTAAATAAATACTGTTTTAAACTTTAGATTTTGAAATTGTTATTTTATCAAATTACCTGTAATCGGTATCCAGAAAGCTCTAGCGGCATAGGTAAGTCGGGTCCCCTTTGTTTACATATTCATTACTACAAGCGGCATATGCATATGTAGGCCTACACATTATTGGTTTGGTTTATTATGCGGCGGACTTTTTACTCCACCAGTTTGAACAATCTAAACCGAGAAATATCTATCCAATTATATTTCAAATGTACATGTACTCCGCGTTCATAATTTTCAACACACTGTGTTTACACGCAGACGCTGGAGATCCAATAAATGACGTCATTTGGCATTCCCAACAGTTCTCGGCTACTGTAAACCAGGATAAGTTCGCGTCAAGAAATGTTCGCGTTTTCATGCACTCAGGCTTGTTCGCGGCGTTTTAAGTCTGCGGATCAATGTTGTCCGCGAATCGCGCGAAACAAAACACACTATGGGGGGAATTGAAAAATTGATATGTTGAATAATATGTGGAATCGGATAATTACATATTGAATTATGACTGTATTTACAATATTTTAGTCGTCATTGACAGTTTGGTCAAAGTAAGTTTCAATTGACCCATTGTTTTATTTCACACTTTATAGTATCTTGGATTACAGTTTGTAACACAATGCATAGAATTTGAGCGTTACATTAACTTCACACCTATTTACCTATATAGCATCGAGAAGCGACAATGACAGTTTTATTCAATATTATCGAAGGGTGATTCAAACCTCGTAGCTGTGGCTAATTTCAAACCAGTTATGAGGTTTTAAACGTCAATCGATGTTTGCTATCATACTCGGCATTCGAATGCCAAACGACCCCTTTTCTCAATTTCAAGCAGGTATTTAGTTGAATAAGTTGGTTTATCTTTCAATGTTGAGTTTTTCAATATGTCACAATATCTATGTATTTTTGGATACAAACGAAAGTAGATTGAAATGAAAAAAACCTTTCACCACTTACATCCTTTTATGAAAAATGTATTTCCCTTGTTCACATAGTAACAAATACGCCTAGTATAGGTTTTCCCCGAAACAAAAACTATCAATGCGATTAAAGTTCGCGATTTTATTGAAAGTAGCCTATTCGCGGCGTTAAAAGTTCGCGGATCACACCCACCCGCGAAAGACGCTAACTTAAAAAGCGCGAAATGATTTCCTGGTTTACAGTATTTTTGTTCCCCGTAGATCTGCCGAGAGATGGTCGTTTACAATCGGAACCTCTCTCGACCAATCTACGATTAGGTTGCATGTTACGGAAATAGCCGAGTGTCAGGAAATTGGGATAATTATAAAAAAAGACAATCAGAGTAAGGGAAAATTATTTATTTCGATAGATTTGTACATCCGTCGGCTACGCTTGATAGTGTCGTAACTACAATTTTAAAAGGTTGTATTTACGACATTTCAACCGTAACTGTCCAGTCATTATCAAATAGGTGTTGATATGGCTTCGCGTGGACTTGACACTTCTTTGTTTATCTGTCAAAGGATTAACCATGCGTCTTTACCTGCAAAAGAAAGCAAAGTTACATAAAATTGTTACGAGTTTAATCCATTCTTCCCCCGAAATGACGGAAAATATTTTTAATAACCGGAGGAAAATGCCGATCGTGCTATATTTAATTACAAATAAGCGGGATTTTCTATTAATCGAGACCCGATTATCCGATGAAATTTACCTTATTTAAATAAGAAATGGTTTTGTGCGGGACGAATTATTGCTAATAAATGGAAATCCCCAATAACCGTCTTGCGATTAAGTGGATTCCACTGTACTGGTTTTGAGCTTGTTCCTTGAGGGACATCAAAATTGTTTGGGAAATGGTTGTTTGGTTCATATTTTACCGAGTTGTGACATGATGATATGTCAACTACTCCTTTCTCAAACAACACCTAACTTTCACTTCATATATAGAAATGAGTAAGGAAAAAAAGTGAAAGAAAGGAATAAATTGCAGATAACCAGCAATTCCTCCTTTACTCTCAATATTTTTTATGCAATAACACACATGTGCTCGAATCATCAAATCGTTATTTTGATATTAGAGACTCCTTTCAAAATGGATTAGTCTAAAATTTCTTTTAGGAAAGCGCTAAATACAGTCACACTTTTTTAACTAACATCAAGATTTGATTTTATCCACATAGTCTGTACAGAATTCTGTAAGCACTTTCTCTGCACTGTCCATGAACTGTTTTGTATGTTTACCGGATCTTTTAACAATATGAAAGTTCTTTTCTCGCACTGATACTGTTCCCTTGACGGCATCTTTGAAATCGTTTACAAGGTCTTCTAAACTATCCTCTAGAATCTAAAACAAAGTGAGAAAGTGATTAAAATGTCAGTCAAATTTTTCAAAAACAAGACCTAATTTTGATGTCCTTCATAGATATTGATTGGGAAAACATTGATACAAAAGAAGAAAATGCTAACAAATCAGCATTTCTGCTTTTGTCTCTACATTTTCTGGGCAATAATACACACAAATTCTTTAAAACTTTCAAATTGTTCATCCTTTTAAAAATTGTGCCATTTGAGAAAGGGTTAATCAAATGTCAGTTGAACAACTTTTTCAAAAGTGATTATTTCTATATTCCTTTTCTTAAGTTTTGAACATGTTTCTTCATGTATGAAAGCGATCAAAACGAGTATCATATAGCAAAATCCAGAAAATATGCCCAAGGTTAGGTGTCTAGGATCAATCTGTGAAACTTTCAACCAAATCCATCCATAGATGCAGTTGTGTTCCCAAGATGTGGACAGACAGACAGACAGATGGAAAATATGATAGCAATAAATGTCCACTTTCTGTCAAAGCAAAGGTTAAAGCCTTTCTCAAACAACACCTGGTTTTGACGTCCCAAATAGAGGAAGCTTGGGAAAACATTGAGACAAAAGAAGAAACTGCTGATAACCAGCAGTTTCTTCTTTTGTCTCAATATTTTCTGTACAATATTTTACACAAATTCTATCTGTAATAACTTCCTTTTTGTCATTTGTGGATTTTTTTGAAGTGGATCACCCTAAAATTTTGTCGTTTGGGAGAGGTTTAACTAACAGAGATTGTCTCTCACAGGTCAAATTAAACAAACAATACTTACTGTAGGTAAGCATACATATGCAGATGTGTTATTCGATGTATCAACTACCAGAATAAACGGCTTAGTGATTCTCTCTGCTTTCATCATCTTAGTTAACTGTAAAAAGATTAAATTATTTTATATAAGTAGTCAGATCTAAACTGCAAAATTATAGACCAGTCTAAATTCAAAGCAGTTGCAGATGACAAAATTAATACATGTTTTATCTTTACGCAGATTATAAACAGAAAATGAAAACATACCATTGGCAAAACAAGCAAGAAAGAAAATGTAAAATATGCGGTTCATCAGTGTAACATGTATGTTTTACTTTGACCTTGAAAACAATGAATGGTGTTTTTAACCTTTTGACTACCATGGGCAATATTTCCCTATATTTAGGGAAATACATGTATCAGAGCCAAGTAGGGAAAATGTCACGTTTACACGGGTAATAATTTACCCTAACACCCTTTAGCAGACAACAAACATACAGTGTGAAGTAGGTAAACATACCGATCATATAGCCTTGTAATATACCAGCGTTCTATACTACAGTCAAAACTGTGTTAGCGGCCACCTGTGTATAGCAGCCAAACTGTCGTATGCAGCCAGTCCAGGTCCTCCCATGCAATTTTACTCTTTAAAGTAACTGTGAATAGCAATATACTGTCTAATGTGGTCAGTGGCCACCTTTAATTGACCCAATTGCTCGTTACCTATATCCCCTTAAGCAGCCATGCACAACTTATTGGTGGCAGGCAATGTGTGAAATATTGATAATACATCTGGCAATTTGCCTAATCATGTGCATAAACCATGAAAAGGTGTGATAATCATTTAAATGTCATATAAAAGCTACCCTTTTTTCTTTATAACACTTGCCTTTTCTTCATATTAATAGGGCCAGTCATACAAGTAGACATTTACATCCAGCCTTCAAAATATTTTTTTCTGTGTTAAGCAGTCAACTGTCGTAAGCAGCCAATTTTGGTGTGTCCCTTGGCTGGCTGCATACGACAGTTTTGACTGTACTTTAAAGCTGTGGCGACGGAAAAAGACTTGGTATGTATAGAGACCATAATGTGACAGAAATTTTCCTTGCTGTATGTAGTCAAAACATTAAGTATTCAGTAAACAACCTGAATAATAAGATGTGAACTTACTTTCGGTAAAACTTTCATCGCCATGTGGTATATACCAAAATGGTCATCATTCACCATTATCTCATTTAGGTCCTGTAAAATAGATTTCCTATAATGTTAAACACTTTCCCAAACGACAAATTGTGTTCTGTTCCAAATTCAAAGGTGATACAGATGACAATTTCAAGTGAATGAAATAGTACATATTTTGGTCTTTTTGTATGGAAAATATTGTGGGAAATGAAGAAATTGCTTGTCACAAGCAATTTCTTCATTTGCCACAATATTTTCCATTGCCATTTTCTTGTGGGGGAGTCAAAAAGAGTCACTGTTAGGTAAAGGGTTAACACTTTTCAAAACAAGACCTGATTTTGACGTCCCTTGTTGTAAATGCTGAAGAAAACTAAGGCAAAAGAGGAAAGTGCTGATGACCAGCATTTTCTCTTGCCTCAATATTTTCTGTTATACAAATCTTATATTTATCACCATCTATTTTGTTGTAAGTTGAATTAGAACTGACTGAATTTATGTTATTTCTAATAGGGTAAATCCTGTCTCACAATAGACAATATCAAAAAAATTTCATAAAGCCCCCTAAAAAACATGTTATAAAATAGAAACACAAGCTTTATAAAGCAGCGCATATTTATCCAATGTGGCCTTGTTAGTAGAATTGGCCACTTTTTTTCAATTTAAGGGCAGATAATTCAAGTACGACATGTGTTTTATCAATCTAAAAGGTGGCAGGAACACTTAGACACCAAGGAGATTTATTGTGGCAAGTTTCATCATCTTACAATAATCTATTATTGAAACTGTAGGAGTTGTGCACACAAGAAATTGCTAACAGTCGGATGGGTGGATGGACGACAAGGGCCAAAACATAACTTAACCATTTGGACATATAAAAATGGACAGAAAAACAAACAAAAAAAAACCAGACAAACATGGTAAAATCTATAATGCCCATGGTCTATCAATGATAAGGCATATTCAGTGGTGGAACCAGAGGGGGTTCAGGGGGTTTAAACAACCACCCCCCCTCCCCCTCTGATTCCTGATTGATTCATTTTCATGCAGAAATTCAGTAAGAAATGTGTAATAATAGGAAAACGAACCCCCTATTTGTATATTCAAACCCCCTTGCAGCAATCCTGGACCCGCCGCAGCGATATGTAACAAATTATTGTCTACAATACTTACATATTTTAACTGTACAAACACTTGTTTATTTTGTAAAGTACTGAGTGCAAAACGGGCATTTTCCTTTCTTTTTTGGACTTCATCTCGAACAAGTTTTGGTATTTCTTCGAAGTTAAGCTGAAAGAAAACTATAATAAATTTTACATGTATTAGCATAAGCCTTAATATAAATAGCAAGCACCTCTCTCCTTTTCTGAAGCTGATTCATATTCTTTATTAATTTCATAATTTCACTAGTCGAACAACATATTTTTCAAAAGTCAGAAAGGACATTGGCCAAGCCGTGGTTTGAACCCAAAACCCCTGGGTTGGTAGACATTACCAACTGAGCCTATCAAATGTAGGCTTTCAAGATTCAGAAAGGATTGCACATGATAAACAAAATCTATCTTACCATAGCATATATTTTAGTGAAGAATTATAATTATTATTGATAGTAGTTTAGAGTTTTGATTGTTAGTTTGTAAATAGTAATTTTGAATTTTCTGAGGTAATTTAAGATTTCCCCTTATTGATGCCTGCTAGATCTTACACTCACACTTGTTAACAATTATTATTATGAAATAATTTCAGTAAGATTTACATGTAGACATGTTGTTTTGGGTACCAAAATCATAAAAATGCCAATGCAATTCAGAGATCTGAAAATTCTAATCCAAGTATTGTCTATCACAGTGGTCTAAGCCAAAACTGAGGTGCATTCTTTAGAACAAGATTTCTTGAGATATCTTGAGATTTCTTAAGATATTTTAGGATAAAGCATTCTTTAGAGCAAGATTTCTAAGACGCTCAATGGGAGGCGCCATTACCCTATACTTTGTGCGGAACCCATCGGTCAACTCTGTAACACAATATAAAAGAGATTTGACAGAGTTGTTCCGAACACTCCATAATTCATAAACCGCAGTGTTCCGAATGCTCCATACTTTATACAAATGACGTCATGATGAGCATTCGGAACAGCTCGGTCAAGGTCTCGGTCTTAAAAAACGCTTTATTCAAAACAACTTAAAAAATCTCGCTCGAAAGAACGCGCCTCTGGTTTAGGAAAGGATTACATTATTGTACGGTACTTACAGAGCCAATATGTTTCATTAAATCAAGACAATGATCAACTTTCTGTTCTGTTTCTATACTCCTTTCCAAATCCTCGACCAAATTCAAGGCTTCTTTTCCTTTTGAGATGGCCTGAAGAATATGCATTTAACAGACGAGTAGTAATATTATTCCACATTAGATCATGAGCCAAGACGAAAGATTACTGTATATTCTAATACATGTAAACAGGGAGAGAAGTGCATTTCCCATGGAACAAGAGTTGTCTGCGGACAACATAGTTCGCCTATACGTGAGCTTGTCACAAAAACAGCTAATTTTTCAAAAGAAGGTCAAGGTCACAAGGTCAAGGGTCATGGTCAAAAATGAAAGGTCTTGGCAGGAAGTATCCATGTGTGAAATATCAAGGCTCTATCTATAATAGTGCATGAGATATAGGCCATGTTAAAGTTTTTTAAAAGTAGGTCAAATTCCAAGGTCAAGGTCACTAGGTCAAACGTCATGGTCTCAAATGAAAGGTCTTGTCGAGAGGTATCTATGTGTGAAATATCAAAGCTGTATCTCTAATAGTGCCTGAGATGTAGACCAGGTTAAAGTTTTTCAAGTGAAGACGCAACGGGACGGGACGGGACACTGGCACTTGGGCTGTGACATTAGCTCCCCGGACAGAAAGTCCCGGCTCGCTAATAAAAGCGAATAATGACACATTTTGCGCGCTGTCCGCGGTGGCCATGACAGTACAGTAGGTATCTCAAGAAAGTATTAATTGATTTATTACAGGGTGATGGGTTCGAGTCACATATTTCTATTAATCGAAATCTCTCTTCCCCCATCAATTTAGACTCGCTGATTTTTAATCATTCTTAGGTCGCTGTCCTACTATAGTATTCCATTCCTTGTTTACTAAATAAACTGATTGATAATGATTACACGCCATCAAATGTACTAATCATCTTAGATACTTTCATCTGCAGATCTCAAATGTCGACCTGTACAAAATGAAATGATTTGCAAATAACAAAATAAAATTGGAAATCTACATTTTATAGCATAAAAATCTATGAAACATAGAAACATACAAATGTAGGTGTTAAAATTTCAAATTAAAGTTAAAGTTTCAATTTAAAGTCTATTTCTACTAACTGAGACATACTCAACTGACTTTACACTTTAACCCACAATCACCGAGTCTCAAATCTGCTGTTAACAGTCGGCACCTTCGGCAGCCACAGCTCTTTGGCTTTCAACTCTCCTGTGTACCCATTTATACACCTGTGTGAAGAGGAGCAATGTGGGGTAACTTTTTTGCTCAGAAAAATTCCTGTGGCACTGACGGGATTTGAACACAGGATCCTTCGAGCCCGCGTCTTACCATTGGACCTCAGCACCCCATGTTAAGACATCATGATCATGTAGGTGTAAAATTATCATGATTCTAAACTTTTTTCCATTGAGAAAGGGTTAACATTACCTTGTCAGCTTGAGGTCCTGTCAAACACACAATATCTTTAGTACCATAGACGGCCACACCAGTTAGACTGGTCACACAAAAACTACCTATATCTCTAGTCTCTAACACATGGCTGAAACATAATATCATAGGTTTATTATTAACAACCAGAAATTTCTCCTTTATCAACAGTATCTCTATTACATGGCTGAAACAGATTGATCGAATAAAATTGGAATGTTTAAGTTACATAACAAAACTTGCACACCTGACATGGTTTAAATTTGTGATATTAGGAATTAGAGAAAATTGTAATATTTCACCATGAAGATTGATTGGTTGGTTGTATGGGGTTTAACACCTCTTACAACTGCTATGGTCATATCACAGTGAGTAGAGCACCTAACTGAAGATTTCTAGCACTTCACTAGTACTACCACAATATCCAATCTGAGCCTCCAGCTACTCTCTCACATAGGTTATTCACATCCATTGGTAAGAAACAAATGACTTTTGTCAAATGAGAAAACATTGGTCGACCCTGTGCAATTTAGAAAGGATTAAATGAAGATGTTTAGAAGACTTACGTTCCTGCACATAGCTCAGATGATCTATATACACTATCAGGTGTTGAGTCGTTAAATTGGACAACAAATACTTCACTCGGGTAATCCTATGACAAAAATATATCATATCAATATCTTGGTTAATTGATTGCATAGAGATTTGACCATATAAAATGTTTATGTCGTTCCTTTTCAACAAAAACCTCGTTTTAACCTTGTTTTAAGCTGCAGTTACAAGGTTTTTGTTGAAAAGTGATGACATTCATATGTTCCTGCACAAAGCTCTGCAGATCTATAAATACTGTCTGGTGTGGAGTCGTTAAACTGGACAACATATACTTCACTCGGGTAATCCTGCGATAGAATGAATCACTTAAATAACGCTTTCCCCCCAAAAGTGACAACTTTTGATACCATAAATACAAAGGACATTGCATTTTGACCAATGAAAATGTGTGAAATTAAATGTCGAAAGGATAGAAAAAGATGGGAAAGTGATAAAATGCTGCATTTCTTGGGCTGACTTCGTTTGGCATTATAGCTCGTATGGTCGGGAACCATTTTGGGGAACCAGCGCTGTTCTGTCAATTGAATTCCTCCCTGTTCTGAGTCAGCCAATCAAAATTTTTGTTTACCTTGATACTGATTGGTCCGCTGTTATCCGAGGAGTTCCAAATGACGTAATGGCTCGGATGGTCTGACTAGACTTTTTCCGGTGGTCGGACTATAGCTCCGGCCATTGCTGTTCGATTGGAGATATAGCTACGGAAATGACATCAATAGCTCGCAATATCGTTGTTCGATTGGCGGTGACGCGAACGATGGCGCGAGCCATAGTGCCATCTGAAATCGGCCTTGGTTTCTACATTATTATCCACTTCCTGAGAAAATGTTGAACTTTTATTCAAATCGTCTGTATGGAATACTTATGAAAAAGTTTTAGTTTGCATTTTTTATATACCAATACTCACAACATTCTCTAGATAAATTATACTGTCATCTTTCTTTGTTTCTGTAAAGGGCCGCAACTCTCTATGTAAAGGGACATCACTCTGTATAAAACTGTTTACCATTGCCTCAATCTCTCTTAAATTATCATCAGTGATGGTGGACTGAAATATACAGTATAAAATCTGTTACACTCATGCTATTGCTCAACTGTCACATTTATGCGACCATAGCAATTACCAGGTTAAACAATTCATTTTAATAAGTATTACAGAGTGAATGAAAAGCTATCACAATCTTACAGCAATCTTATTAAGCCTTCCTCTTTTACCTCCTATTAAGTCAAATCACAACAAAATTCAATTTTCACTAAGTTGAATCTGACATAGGAACGACATCTTCGCAAGCCAAGGGTGACATCTACGACGTAACGTCGTTTCTGTATTCACCCTTGGCGTATTTAGTCCGATTTTCTTGGTCTTCTGGAAAGCGTTTTCATTGGTTCCAGCAAGGTCTCGCTGGAACCAATCAGATTGTCTACTGATACATTTGTTATGAGTAACCAAATCATGACAACGGGCGGGAAAAAGCATTGCATTTGCAACTCAAAAACGCGAAGATGGGGGATTTTTCCTAAGAATTTCACTGCAATAGACAGGAATTCCCTAACTATAATCAACGAATTATTATACTTTCAACAATTCGACCAAAAAAGCGGCTAACTTTTACATAATCCGCATGACGTATGACGCGAAAGATAACGCGTGTTAATGACGTCATCAATTGTGGACGTAAACAACCAGCAGAACAACTGTTAGGCGGCGCTTCGCGATTTCAAGAAAATCGGACTAAATCCGCCAAGGGTGAATACAAACGTAGGTGGGTTCAACCTTGGCTAGCGAAGATGTAGGAACGATGGATAAAGGACCAAGGAAAGATTGGTTGCGCAGCACAGTGACTCGATGCTTACTCTATTCATTTTCAGGTAGCATAAAATCAACCATTCTAAACAAGAGTCGTCATAGACAGGTTATGCTCCCCTAATGAGTGTTTGTCACAAAAAAATGCTATCATACATTAGGCCCCCTTTTCCCATGACAGATTTTTTGTAGAACATCTCATTTATCACCCAAGTACAAACTAAATTCTGCCCATTAGGTGAAGAGAAATTAAAGAAAAACTCATTTCTACATTTTTCCGTTACATAGCCTCAAATTGAAAAACAGAGAAGAGTAATTCTAGGAATTGTCTTAGGGAGTTCACATGTGAAGTTTCATTCATTTATTTCAAGGGTTGCTGATATCTGGCTGTGGATGGACGAATGGAGGGACAGCCGGACGGAAGGACAGTGTGGCGACTATATGCTCCCCTGAAATTTTTTCGGGGAGCATAAAAAATGACAGCATATCTGAGAAATACAGACAAATAGACACAGAGGCATTGTGACTAAATAAACCTTTTAATCTTTGAGTAAATAAACAAGAGGCCCAAAAGGGCCTGAATCGCTCCACTGGCTAATTAATTAAAAGAATTATCTAACAATGTCTTGTAAACCTCAGACTGCCATACCCTGTTTTCTGACAAAGTTTGGTCTAAATTGACTCAATGGTTGACTTTAAAAGAATTTTTTTGCAATATCTGTAAGTCTGATAAACCCCGCCCTACCACATCTACACTTGTGGAGCAATCAAAATGTCATGAACAATTTTAGTAAAGGGCCACCTAAGGAACATTTAATTTTTGTCTGAAGTTATGCCCAATGGTTGATATTTAAAAAAAATACTTTATGATTTCTCAAAGTCTGATAAGCCCCACCTTGGCAAACCCACATAAATTTTTCTTGCGCCATTTAAGTAAAGGGGCCACCAAAAAATATTTTTGTAAAGTTTGGACTAAATTGACCCATTGGTTGATTTTTAAAAAAATTATTTCATGATTTCTCCAAGTCGGATAAGCCCCCGCCCTGCCAAAACATCATTTATTGGCCAATCAAAGTTTTATTCGCAATTTAAGTGAAGCACAACTGAAAGAGCATCTCTGCCAAGTTTGATCAAAATTGGCTCTATGGTTTGAGAGGAGAAGATTTTTAAAGAATTATTTTGTGATTTCCCAAGTCTGATAAGCCCCGCCCTGCAACACCCACATTTATTGACCAAACATGATTTTACAATAAATTTAGATAAAAGTCCACCCAAGGAACATTTATTCCAAATTATATCTAAATTGGCCAAATGGTTGATTTTTAAAGAATTATTTCGTGATTTCTTAAAGTCTGATAAGCCGGGCCCTGCCACGCCCACATTTATGGACTAATCAAAATTTTACAGACAATTTAGACAAGAGGCCCAGAGGGCCTTATCGGTCACCTGAATCAAATGAGCAGACACAGTTAAGGAAAATGTTAAAAGTTAACTAATAGCGCACCCCCCAGCACCACCATTTCTTGACAGTTTTTTTTTTTCTCTTGTACAAACTTATTTAAAGACTCAAATACCAAATGTGAATTCAATCCAACAATAGAACATTTCTTAATATGTACCCTATTTACCCCCTTTTGGGGCCTCAAAGGGAGATAACTCCATGATTTGTATAAATCTGAAGCGGCTTCCCAATGGGATGCTTCCTGCCAAGTTTGGTAGAAATCTGTCTCAAAAAAATGTAGAAAATGTTCAAAGTTTAGTAATAATGCGAACCCCTCCCATCCCCGATCCCCAGCACGACCATTTATTGACAGATTTTTTCTCTTGTACAAACTTTGTAGTCCTTGCCCTAAAGACTTTAACTTCCAAATGTGTATTCAATGCAACAGCCGGTTCATGAGAAGAAGATTTTTTAAGATGTACCCTATTAACCCCCTTTTTGGCCCTTTATGGGACCTCAAAGGGAGATAACTCCATGATTTGTACAAAATCTGAAGCGGCTTTCTATTTTAGGATGCTTCCTGCCAAGTTTGGTTGAAATCCGTCCAATGGTTCTTAATAAGAAGTCGAAAATGTTAAGTTAACTAATAACGCGACCCCCCCTCACATCCCCCATCCCCAGCACGGCCATTTCTGGACGGATTTTTTTCTCTTGTACAAACTTTGTTGTCCTTACCCTAAAGACTCTAAATACCAAATGTGAATCCAATCCAACAGCCGGTTCATGAGAAGAAGATTTTTTAAGATGTACCCTATTTAACCTCTTTTAGGCCCCTTATGGGGCCCCAAAGGGAGATAACTCCACGATTTGTACAAATCTGAAGCGGCTTCCCATGGGGATGCTCCCTGCCAAGTTTGGTTGTAATCCGTCCAATGGTTCTCAAGAAGAAGTCAAAAATGTTAAGTTAACTAATAACGCGACCCCCCCCCCCTCACATCCCCCATCCCCAGCACGGCCATTTCTGGACGGATTTTTTTCTCTTGTACAAACTTTGTTGTCCTTGCCCTAAAGACTCTAAATTCCAAATGTGAATCCAATCCAACAGCCGGTTCATGAGAAGAAGATTTTTTAAGATGTACCCTATTTAACCCCTTTTAGGCCCCTTATGGGGCCCCAAAGGGAGATAACTCCATGATTCATACAAATCTGAAGCGGCTTCCCATGGGGATGCTCCCTGCCAAATTTGGTTGTAATCCGTCCAGTGGTTCTCAAGAAGAAGTCGAAAATGTTAAAAGTTAACGCACGACGGACGACGCACGACGACAGACAAAACACGGTCGCAATAGGTCACCATGACCTTCGGTCAGGTGACCTAATAAAGGTCCACCAAAGTTATATATCAGCCAAGTTTGGTCAAGATTGGCCCTCTGGTTGATTTTTTAAGAATTATTTTGCGATATCTCTAAGTCAGATAAACCGCGCCCTGCCACGCCCACATTTATGGACCAATCAAAATTTTACAGACAATTTAGATAAAGGTTCACCCAAGGTACATTTCTGCCAAGTTTGGTCAAGACTGGCCCTCTGGATTTTTTTTTTAAGAATTATTGCCTAAAATGTGTGTTTTCAGTCTGTTATTGGCATTGTATAACCAGCAGAAACCGGGCGGATATCCAGAGAAATCGTGCATTAATCGTGCACTCAAATATCCTCGATCGGGGATTTGTTGCGAGTGCTTCAGAAAATTGAACTTAAAGCTGAAATTTTGTCATTTCCCTTTACCGCGATGTAAATTCTTGTAAGACCCCATTTCCAGTTTACATCCCAATAAACTAGGTCTCCAAGTGTAACCTTATCTGATGACGTAATGTAGTGACATAGGTTTAATTCTTGGAATCAAAAAGTAAACAAACGGGCAGCTGACAGATTTTAAACTAAAAGTGGATTTCGTGGACATGGAAGGATAGAAATTAGAATTGAGTGGTTGTGGTCTAGGTCAAATGTGGTGGTAAGCCTATGTGTTTCTTGTTCTTCTTTCAGTTACTGCAATTTTTCCTTTACAACTTTGTTTTTATTGAAATGAACGAATGTCTGAAACGAACCAGACGGTCCAGAGAACTACCTCGGAAATTCCGACCTTTTAATTTATTACTCACACTGAAATGAATGTTAGAATATCCAGAGTATGTTTCCAAAAGAAAACTAAGTCGAATATTGTTACGATTTCGCCAACCCAAATGAAGATTATGTCAGTAAAAATGCGATGAAACTTGACTACATAGCTACATGATGAAAATCTAACGTCCCGTCTAGTGGATATCGGACTTACTCGATATATGTCGAGTCGAATGCCGGAAAACTCTGGTATCTGTCGGTGTAAATGTGGCTAAATTTTCACAAAGTTTTTTAGTTATTAGTCTTATTTTATTACATTTCTTTGCAAATTATTCATATTTTATGCAATAATAGCGTCAATTCACGTTTTTTCGGTCGTTAACATTCTCAGAGGCCCACAAAATGGGTTATCGCCTTCGACCTCCGGTCTCAGGCGATAACACATTTTTTGGGCCTCTGAGAATGTTAACGACCTCAAAAACGTGAATTAACCCTATATTATTTTGAGATTTCTTTAAGTCTGATAAGCCCCCCCCCCACCTGCCACGCCCACATTTATGGATCAATCACAATTCTTTTCACAATTTATGTGAAGCACTACCCAAGGAACATTTCTGCCAAGTTTGAACAAAATTGACCCACCGGTTTGAGAGAAGAAGATTTTTAAAGAAAAGTTTATGCATGCACGCACGTACGACGGACACAACGCCATGACAATAGCTCGCTGGCCTTCGGCCAGTGGAGCTAAAAACTATACTTACAACAGAAGAAAAGTCAAAAGCAAGTTTATCCTGCCCCACAAAAGACCCTCTCTGTCTTACATCAGGACCTGGGACATGTCTTAATGCTACGTTCAGTAGATGTGTATTTACAGAAAAAAAATAAGGAACAAGAGCTGTCACTGTAAGATGACAATGCCCCCGACACCGCTTTGATTTTAAATTATGGCCAATCTATGTTCAAGGTCAAGGTCATCCAGGGGTCAAGGTCACCAAAGTATGTGCCTACAGAAAGGTAATGTACCAAGGAATGTTGTGGTAAAGTATGAAGCGAATATGTTAAGTAAGTTAAGGAAGTTATGGCCAATGTTAAAGTTTTTGGACGGAATGACGGACAGACGGACGGACAGACAGACGGACAGACAGACGGATGGACGGACGGACGGACGGACAGACAAGTCAAATTTATGATGCCTCCCTATCGGAGGCATAAAAAGGAAGAATGCTATACTTACAACAGAAGAGAAGTCAAAAGCAAGTTTATCCTGCCCCACAAAAGACCCTCTCTGTCTTACATCAGGACCTAGGACATGTCTTAGTGCTGTGTTCAGTAGATGTGTGGTTGCAGAAAACATTGAGGGAAAAGGAGAAATACTATACTTACAACAGAAGAAAAGTCAAAAGCAAGTTTATCCTGCCCCACAAACGATCCTCTCTGTCTTACATCAAGACCTAGGACATGTCTCAGTGCTGCGTTCAGTAGATGGGTCGCTGTGTGGTTCCTCATACAACCCTGTCTGAAATCCTGAAATAGACGAGTTATACAGAGTGTCCCAAAAAAAACGGAACCCTATTTCAAAGTCAAATATTTTAAAGCGCAAGCAAAAAAAAAATAATGTTCGAAGTTATAGTACTGAAGATACATTATTTTTGCATATGTGTTCTAAATTTCACTTCAAAATATGAATTGGTTCAAAAGTTATATGCAATTTAATAAAGACACTAAAAAACCGTTTTAACACGAAATCGATTTTACGTCTTGTTTGTTCGTAAAAGCGCACCGACTGTCATCTGTTGAATTCTTTACATGTACGTGCCAATTTTCTCAAAATTTATTATACATAGTGTTCCCACGATATTCTGATTCCCGCCAGACACTAAAAGACCATACTCATTTACTAAGTATAGGTTATACTTGTCAAAACGAAATCATATCTATGACAATCAGTAATTTTATGTATTATTGACTAGATGATTTTCGCGTACGTCTCTTTAACATGTTTTATAGGTTCAAAGTTTGTTTATAAATAACTGGGACCACTATAAAAGTGCCGCACGTGCAAATTGAGTCCGTATGGTTGCTGTTTGAAATAATTTTAAAGTACTTGTCATTTTCAGCGCTGACCAGCATATTGGTCAGTAATAAAATAAGTGCATATGATTACATGTATTATGAATCTGTTATACTCTTTGATATTTTGTTTGTATTTATTTTTTTTGTTTTGGTTACATCGCAGATCTAACAGTTTATTTATTAGCAGAAAAGATGAAATGAATATGCACTTTTGTAAGTAAAATGTTTCAAAATCACTCTTGTATTGCATTGAATATATTAAACAATTGTGACGCGTCAATGTATTCAATGAGTGTAGGTGCGCGCTGCAAAACGGAAAAATCGATATCGTGTTAAAATGGTTTTCTGGGTGCATTCATTTGATTGCAAATATTTTCCAAAGTAATGAACATTTTTCCACCAAATTTTAACTGCTAATAGAAAAATGTCGTTTCTATTGCTTATCTAAATTTGGTGGAGTTATATTACTTGATACATGAGCAATTTACTTTCAAAAATGGGTTCCGTTTTTATTGGGACACTCTGTATATAGTTAACCAGAGTCAAAATAAGCAATTTTAATCTTTCTTCTAATATTATCTATTTCTATATTGAGTTTTATTTTCAGATCATTTTGTTACCACCCAGTAATTTTCAACCGGGGATGGCTTATTCTAAAGCATCTAACCTTGTATGTCAGGCAAAAATTCAAATATACTAACGGAAAAAAGTAACTGTGCACAATTCTTTTCTGGTTTATTTTCTAAAAAGACCACATATTTACAAGAAATATCTCTCACATGTGCCCTTAAGAAATATCGAATGCCACCAACTGCACATGCATGGACGTTCGACGTTAACACACTATACATTGAAGTGTTTTGTTGCACTGCATTATTCCTAAATGAGTTTGAAATTTGTTTTTTAGAGCGAAACTGTTGTAGACATTCTTGTTGTCAAGAAAAACATGTAAATTTGTTTAATTGAACAGAAAATGTGATACGTTTATCCAAAGATACATGTTAATGCATGCTTAAGACAGTATCTCTCTAATGCCAAGGAAAGAGGTCGCCAAACGTTTTGTTGTGCATAGAAACATCATATAGGCACTTTTTGGACGATTTCAATAATTCAAAAACACCCACGACTTGCCACTTTCAAGACGTTGACGCGTGACGTCATTCCTACAAGTCAAACATAATAGAAACAACCACCAGTGTAACCGATTGTAAGCGGCAAATGTTACGGCTAGGTTGATTCCAGAATTGAGTTTTTTCAGCAAGAGATCGTCAATAGAGCGCTTTTTCTGTCTTAGACGTCCTGCGATATGTATAGTCTTGCTACATCGTCATCGACAAAATCGTCTTCAGTGGCATAGATAACATCTCTTTCGGCAGGTCGATTTGAACAAGGTATTGCTTATTGGCGCACCTCGTTTACAACTGTACAGTCCGATGGTCGAGCTCGCATCCATAACCGCGTTGGGGAACGTCGTATGGATTCATGCTTTATTCAACGTCAGCACATGACTAGTTGGCTCTGGTATTGGTCAACATCTCAAAACGAACCTTTAACGAGCAGTTTGTGACTGTTAAGTTGTCTCGTTGCTGCAGAGCATTATCGATATCAATATTGTTTACACCCGTAAATAGCTTGCGAACTTGAATTTTACCCTTCCATACTTTCTGGGCTTGTTACGGTGATAACGAGTGGGGAAGTAAACTGGCAATCATTGAAAAATTAAAGGTTAAACATTTGTCTTCCAAATTGTAAAATTTGTTTCATTTACTTTTGTATTTCAGATTTTATATAGAAAAGAAATGTGCACAGTTACTTTTTTCCGTTATTATTGCCTAAAATGTGTGTTTTCAGTCTGTTATTGGCATTGTACAACCAGCAGAAAGCGGGCGGATATCCAGAGAAATCGTGCATTAATCGGCAGATTCACGTGCGATATCGGACCAGTTTTGCACTCAAATATCCTCGATCGGGGATTTGTTGTGAGTGCTTCAAACTAGACAGTCCTGGCGGCCTGGAAGCGCTCCACAGGCCTGATTGTTTGTCTTGTTGAATGCAATTTCAAAGATTCAGGCTGCACAAACAAGCAAATGCATGACCAAGCTGAAAATTACAAGCAAGTAAGATCGTATGGTCAGTAAGATTTCTGTGAAAGTTCTGTATTGATTAGTTAATACAGTGCACTCCGTGTATAATGAGATCGCCGGGACATCGCTCGATGCCTCGTTATAGCCATGTCCTGCTAAAGCCGATTTGTAACAGAATGCTTGAAAAATGTTTACTTGCCCATGTCTACTTTCGCTTTCACCGGAAGTGTACTATGGCACATTTGTAATCTCCTTTTTAGAGAGCATAAAGATAGATAACTCTTGATATTTTAATACACACCACACCACTAAGAGTAACATACGAACATTACACTTTACAGTTCATAAGTGCGCTAAAATACTAATGGCTATGTACATCATAAAATATTTATTTGAAAAACGTTGTGATTTTTCATTTTCCTTATGGAAAATCCCTTTTCTAGTTCATTTATGATTTCAAATTTCAACTCTAAGGAAATAGCTTTCCGCTTTTTAGTAGTGTCTCCCGTATTTAGCAAATTCATCGCATAGGGTCGATGTTTGGACCAATTGCTCATAACTCCAGCTGGATTAAAGTTGGAGTTACAATGTTTTGCAATAACACTTCGTCGATATGACAATAGGTAGATCGGAACGTGTTAATCCCATAATTGATCGATAATTACCTGGAAATGTCAGATTGCCGACGGCATGCTTTAGGACCTAGTAAATAGGTGTGAAAAATACAGCCAGGGCTAGGGCAATGTTGTTTGCAGATGACACGCTTTGTGACCAAACCTCGTTAATGTGTGAAAAATAGAGTTTGGACCAAGGAAATATGTACGCTATAGCCGATTTTTCGCTCAAACCAATCTCGCGTTATCCGATATAAAACAAAGGGAAAATAGAAGGGAAATGACAGGGACTTTGTACTGTATTCGTTATAGACGATATCTCGTATTACCCGAACTCGTAATACCTGGAGTGCACTGTACTAATAGTTGTAAAAGAGCAAATAAAGCCGAAAATGGCAATTTTGTCCATAACAAGGGCACAAAACTCATATAAAATTCAGATCAAGCTGAAAATTACACCAAGGCAAGATCTTATAGTCACCAACATTCTGTCCTAATTTTGTCTTGATTGGTCAATATTTTTGTAGTTGCTAGAGTGAAAGCAATGTCAAAATAGAGCCTGAAATGCCAATTTTGTCAATTTCAAGGGCACATAACTCATGACGTAAAATTCAGATCAGGCTGAAAATTATACCAAGGCAAGATCTTATAGTCTCCAACATTCTGTACAAGTTTTGTCTTGATTGATCAATATTTGTAGTTGCTAGAGTGAAAACAAAGTCAAAATAGAGCCGAAAATGGCAATTTTGTCAATTTCAAGGGCACATAACTCATGATGTGAAATTAAGATCAAGCTGAAAATTAAACAAAAGCAAGATCTAAGAGTCACCTACATTCTGTCTCAGTTTTGTCTTGATTGGTCAATATTTGTAGTTGCTAGAGTGAAACCAATGTCAAAATAGAGCCGCAAATGGCAATTTTGTCAATTTCAAGGGCACATAACTCATGATGTTAAGTTCAGATCAAGCTGAAAATTATACCAAAGCAAGATCTTAGAGTCACCAACATTCTGTACAAGTATTGTCTAGATTGGTCAATATTTGTATTTGCTAGAATGAAAACAAAGTCAAAAAGAGCCGAAAATGCCAATTTTGTCAATTTCAAGGGCACATAACTCATGATGTAAAATTCAGATCAAGCTAAAAATTATACAAAGGCAAGATCTTATAGTCATCAACATTCTATAATAGTTTTGTCTTAAATGGTACATATTTGTTGATTTAAGAGTAAAATTTAAGTCAAAACCAGCTATTTCTGACATTCAAGGGCAGATAACTCAGGTTATTCTGATTCAATCCAAATTCTTTGAAGGAATCTGAGAGAGGGCCACCCAAGGATCATTCTTGTGAAGTTTGATTGAAATCCATCTGGTAGTTTCTGAGAAGAAGATTTTTAAAGAAAAAGTTTACGGACGGACGGACGCACGGACGGACGGACGGACGGACGCACGACGGACACACCACCATGACAATAGCCCGCTGGCCTGTCGGCCAGTGGAGCTAAAAATTGAAAATAAAGCCGAAATTTTGTCATTTCCCTTTTCCGCGATGTAAATTCTTGTAAGACCCCATTTCCAGTTTACATCCCAATAAATAAACTAGGTCTCCCAGTGTAACCATATCTGATGACGTAATAATTATAGTGACGTAGGTTTAATTCTTGGAATCAAAAAGTAAACAAACGGGCAGCTGACAGATTTTAAACTAAAAGTGTATTTCGTGGACATGGAAGGATAGAAATTAGAATTGAGTGGTTGTGGTCTAGGTCAAATGTGGTGGTAAGCCTATGTGTTTCTTGTTCTTCTTTTACTTTTAGTTACTGCAATTTTGCCTTTACAACTTTGTTTTTATTGAAATGAACGAATGTCTGAAACGAACCAAACGGTCCAGAGATCTACCTTGGAAATTCCGACCTTTTAATTTATTACTCGCACTGAAATGAACGTTAGGATATCCGGAGCATGTTTCCAAAAGAAAACTAAGTCGAATATTGTTAGGATTTCGCCAACCCAAATGAAGATTATGTCAGTAAAAATGCGATGAAACTTGACTATATAGCTACACGATGAAAATCTAACGGCCCGTCTAGTGGATATCGCAATTACTCGATATATGTCGAGTCGAATGCCGGAAAACTCTGGTATCTGTCGGTGTAAATATGGCTAAATTTTCACTAATTTTTTTAGTTATTCGTCTTATTTTATTACATTTCTTTGCAAATTATTCATATTTTATGCAATAATAGCGTCAATTCACGTTTTTTCGGTCGTTAACATTCTCAGAGGCCCACAAAATGGGTTATCGCCTTCGACCTCCGGTCTCAGGCGATAACGCATTTTTGGGCCTCTGAGAATGTTAACGACCTCAAAAACGTGAATTAACCCTATAGTATATATGTGAGATAAAAAAACAAAAAAACTTGACCAGAATTCTATGTTCGTTTGTTCGTTTGTCACAGCTATTCAACTTGACCCACTTGATATATTTTCCTGTACTTTTATCTCAGAAACATTATTCTGCATAAGACTATTGGAAGAGTGGAAGAGCTCCACTATAATTTAGTGCAGCTAATACTGAATCTAGAGACAAAATACAATACTTACGGTATCTAAAACTAAAATGGCCTCCTGTGAAGTTTCAATATGTCCCTCAGTCACTACCCCTACATGTATTATATAACCCTGGTTGGTCTGTGTTGATGTAATATTAGCTGTGCCAGTCTGTAAACATTTATATAACATCTATATAACAACATCTATATAACAGATGTTTCAATATGTCCCTCAGTCACAACCCCTATATGTATTATATAACCCTGGTTGGTCTGTGTAGATGTAATATTAGCTGTGCCAGTCTGTAAACATTTATATAACATCTATATAACAACATCTATATAACAGATGCTTCAATATGTCCCTCAGTCACAACCCCTATATGTATTATATAACCCTGGTTGGTCTGTGTTGATGTAATATTAGCTGTGCCTGTCTGTAAACATTTATATAACATCTATATAACATCTATATAACAGATGTATCAATATGTCCCTCAGTCACTAACCCTATATGTATTATATAACCCTGGTTGGTCTGTGTTGATGTAATATTAGCTGTGCCAGTCTGTAAACATTTATATAACATCTATATAACAACATCTATATAACAGATGTTTCAATATGTCCCTCAGTCACAACCCCTATATGTATTATATAACCCTGGTTGGTCTGTGTAGATGTAATATTAGCTGTGCCAGTCTGTAAACATTTATATAACATCTATATAACAACATCTATATAACAGATGCTTCAATATGTCCCTCAGTCACTACCCCTATATGTATTATATAACCCTGGTTGGTTTGTGTAGATGTAATATTAGCTGTGCCAGTCTGTAAACATTTATATAACATCTATATAACATCTATATAACAGATGTTTCAATATGTCCCTCAGTCACTAACCCTATATGTATTATATAACCCTGGTTGATCTGTGTTGATGTAATATTAGCTGTGCCTGTCTGTAAACATTTATATAACATTTATATAACAACATCTATATAACAGATGTTTCAATATGTCCCTCAGTCACAACCCCTATATGTATTATATAACCCTGGTTGGTCTGTGTAGATGTAATATTAGCTGTGCCAGTCTGTAAACATTTATATAACATTTATATAACATCTATATAACAGATGTTACAATATGTCCCTCAGTCAGTACCCCTATATGTATTATATAACCCTGGTTGGTTTGTGTAGATGTAATATTAGCTGTGCCAGTCTGTAAACATTTATATAACATCTATATAACAACATCTATATAACAGATGTTTCAATATGTCCCTCAGTCACTACCCCTATATGTATTATATAACCCTGGTTGGTTTGTGTAGATGTAATATTAGCTGTGCCTGTCTGTAAACATTTATATAACATCTATATATAACATCTATATAACAGATGTATCAATATGTCCCTCAGTCACAACCCCTATATGTATTATATAACCCTGGTTGGTCTGTGTTGATGTAATATTAGCTGTGCCAGTCTGTAAACATTTATATAACATCTATATAACATCTATATAACAGATGTATCAATATGTCCCTCAGTCACTACCCCTATATGTATTATATAACCCTGGTTGGTTTGTGTAGATGTAATATTAGCTGTGCATGTCTGTAAACATTTATATAACATTTATATATGTTATAATGTATAGATGTTCAAATCGTATCTTCAAGTAGTGATAAGCAGTACTCTACTTTTGAACACATGGATTGTGATGTAGATATAAATGGTTACTCTCTACGCGTTGCTGTTATTTATAGACCCCCTCCAAGTAAAGAAAACAATTTGAAATCAAGCACTTTCCTAGAAGATGAGTTCCCCATGTTTCTGGAGAATTATGCAACTCTGGACAAACATACAATTATTACAGGTGATTTGAATCTACATCTTGATAACAAATCTAAAAATGAAACTATCAAGTTTAATAGCATCTTACAGTCATGTGGTATGATTCAACATGTTAATGAACCTACACATTGTGCCGGTCATATCCTTGATGTCATCATAACCAGAGTTTCAGAGAACATTATATCTGATATAGTGGTAACTGATCCTGGGCTCGGGGATGGAAATGGTAACATTATACGAGATCACTATGCAGTTTCTTGTACTGTATTGGCTTCACGACCTCCTCCCATTAGAAAAACTGTGTCTTTCAGAAAACTGCGATCCATAAATATAGAATCTTTTAAACAATATATTGTTGAATCCAAAGTTCTAAAATCCTGTTCGTCTTTGGATACAGAAGGTATGGTATCTGCATACATTAGTGAACTAACGAAACTCGTGGATAATCATGCACCAATGAAAACCAAGACAATCACAATGAGGCCTTCTTGCCCATGGTATAATGAAGAACTTCATGATGCTAAACATTTAAAACGCAAGCTAGAAAGAAAATGGCGCCGAACTAAGCTAACAATTGACCATAGCATCTATAGAACTCAGTGTGCAAAAGTAAATAAACTTTTGACTAGTGTAAAAACAGCATATTATTCAGAGAAAATTACATCATGTGAACAAGATCAGAAAAGCCTACATAAAATTACAAATCATCTGTTAGTAGGTCCATGCGAAACTGTCCTTCCTGTAGGTAAAACTTCTTCAGAACTGTCTCAAGATTTTAGTGACTTCTTCATAAACAAGATAGAAGGCATCCGCAATGATATTACTACACAAACTAAGTCCAGTGCACAACATGAAGAAGCTGAGGACATGATTCCAACTGAAAAACAATTGGTTGAATTCACGCCAGCAACTGAGGATGAAGTTAGAAAGATTATTCTTAAATCACCAAACAAATCGTGTGAATTAGACCCTATACCCACATGGCTGTTAAAATCATGTATAGACGTGCTTATTCCTCTGGTGACAAAAATCGTGAATAGTTCCCTTGACACTGCCTGTGTGCCACTTTCTTTCAAAAGTTCACGAATTAGACCGCTTATTAAGAAGTCTAACTTAGACCAAAATGTATTAAAAAATTACAGACCCGTATCCAACTTGCCATTTATCTCAAAGGTGTTAGAAAAGGTAGTAAACTCACGAATAGAAAACCATTTAACTTCCAACAATCTTCATGAAGAACACCAATCTGCTTATCGATCTTGTCATTCAACAGAAACAGCGTTGTTAAAAGTCCAAAGTGACATACTTCAATCTCTCGATCAGAACAAAGTTACAGTTTTAGTCCTATTAGATCTTTCGGCAGCCTTCGATACGATTGATCATAAAACACTGCTTCAACGCCTAGAGGGTCATTTTGGAATTGCTGGCAAGCCCCTCAAATGGATAACATCCTATCTGACTGACCGGTATCAGACTGTGAGTATAGACGGCAAACTATCGAAACCTGTACTCATGGAATTTAGTGTTCCGCAAGGTTCTGTGTTGGGGCCAAAGTACTACACCATGTACACGAAGCCAGTTGGGCTGATTTGCAAGAAGCACGGACTAGATTACCACTTTTACGCGGATGATTCTCAGTTGTATCTGACTTTTGAGCCAACGGATAATATTTCAAGATCCGAGACAATCAGCAGAATAGAATCTTGTCTTACGGATATTGTGTCGTGGATGCATTCCAATATGTTGAAGTTAAATACGGAGAAAACAGAAGTTATACTATTTTCCTCTAGTAGAAATGCCAAGTTTATAAACAACGTACAGCTAAAAATCGGGGACTCTACAATCAAACCAGCTACTTGTGTAAGAAACCTTGGTGCTTGGCTAGACACGAATATGGACATGGAGCAACATATCAACACAGTATGTAGGTCATGTTATGCCCAGTTACGTCAAATCGGTCATATTAGAAAATATCTGACTTCAGACGCAACAAAATCTCTCGTGAACTCTCTAGTAACATCAAGAATTGACTATTGTAATTCATTGCTATATGGTCTGCCAGACAAAGTTTTAAATAAACTCCAACGTGTCCAAAACACAGCTGCCCAAATTATAAACAGGTCGTCACGAACATGCCATATTACCCCAGTGTTGAAAGAACTCCATTGGTTACCTGTCCAGTCTCGGATTGAATATAAGATTTTAACTTTAACTCACAAAGCGTTACACGGTCAGGCCCCAGTATATATAAACAAACTTCTTCACGTGTACCAACCCGCCAGAAACCTACGGTCGAGTCACAGCTCTTTGACATTAGAAGTTCCAAAAAGTCGTGTCAAGTATGGTGACAGAAGTTTTGTCAGGGCAGCTCCAAAGTTGTGGAACGATTTGCCAACGTATCTTAGAGACACTGATTCACTGACTGCTTTTAAAAAAGGTCTTAAAACCCACCTATTCATTAGATTTTACGGACATTAAGCAGTGATACAAATCAATTTTAAGCAATCGTTGCAGATTATCTTATATAAATTCACTATCATTTTCTGTTTTAATTCGATTTTAGCTTAAGTTTTCTCTTTCTTTATAACTTTAGTGTGTACTAATTATTTCAATTTTTTACTGAATGAATTTAACATACTATGTAAAGCACCTTTGAACATAGTGTTACTATGAAAAGGGTGCTATATAAATGCGGTATAATAATAATAATAATAATAATTTATATACAACATCTATATAACAGATGTTTCAATATGTCCCTCAGTCACAACCCCTATATGTATTATATAACCCTGGTTGGTCTGTGTAGATGTAATATTAGCTGTGCCTGTCTGTAAACATTTATATAACATCTATATAACATCTATATAACAGATGTATCAATATGTCCCTCAGTCACTACCCCTATATGTATTATATAACCCTGGTTGGTTTGTGTAGATGTAATATTAGCTGTGCCTGTCTGTAAACATTTATATAACATCTATATAACATCTATATAACAGATGTATCAATATGTCCCTCAGTCACTACCCCTATATGTATTATATAACCCTGGTTGGTTTGTGTAGATGAAATATTAGCTGTGCCTGTCTGTAAACATTTATATAACATCTATACAACATCTATATAGCAGATGTTTCAATATGTCCCTCGGTCACTAACCCTATATGTATTATATAACCCTGGTTGGTCTGTGTTGATGTAATATTAGCTGTGCCTGTCTGTAAACATTTATATAACATCTATACAACATCTATATAGCAGATGTTTCAATATGTCCCTCGGTCACTACCCCTACATGTATTATATAACCCTGGTTGGTCTGTGTTGATGTAATATTAGCTGTGCCTGTCTGTAAACATTTATATAACATTTATATATAACAACATCTATATAACAGATGTTTCAATATGTCCCTCAGTCACAACCCCTATATGTATTATATAACCCTGGTTGGTCTGTGTTGATGTAATATTAGCTGTGCCAGTCTGTAAACATTTATATAACATCTATATAACATCTATATAACAGATGTTTCAATATGTCCCTCAGTCACTACCCCTATATGTATTATATAACCCTGGTTGGTCTGTGTTGATGTAATATTAGCTGTGCCAGTCTGTAAACATTTATATAACATTTATATACAACATCTATATAACAGATGTTTCAATATGTCCCTCAGTCACAACCCCTATGTGTATTATATAACCCTGGTTGGTTTGTGTAGATGTAATATTAGCTGTGCCAGTCTGTAAACATTTATATAACATCTATATAACATCTATATAACAGATGTATCAATATGTCCCTCAGTCACAACCCCTATATGTATTATATAACCCTGGTTGGTCTGTGTAGATGTAATATTAGCTGTGCCTGTCTGTAAACATTTATATAACATCTATATAACAACATCTATATAACAGATGTATCAATATGTCCCTCAGTCACAACCCCTATATGTATTATATAACCCTGGTTGGTCTGTGTAGATGTAATATTAGCTGTGCCTGTCTGTAAACATTTATATAACATCTATATAACAACATCTATATAACAGATGTTTCAATATGTCCCTCAGTCACTAACCCTATATGTATTATATAACCCTGGTTGGTCTGTGTTGATGTAATATTAGCTGTGCCTGTCTGTAAACATTTATATAACATTTATATAACAACATCTATATAACATCTATATAACACATATGTAACATATACATGTATATAACAGTTTTCCCCTAAATTTTTACATGTCCTAATGTCACTACCCATGTCAATCTATGTAGATGCTATGTCGGCTTTGCCAGTCTGTAAACATTTATAAAAGTTATGTACAACACATAGACAACTTTTCAAAATGAAATATTTCTCTGAATGTTCATCATACACTATTTTGTGGGTACTCATTAGAACTCTCTCACCCAGATGAATCGAATGAGTACCCACAACATATGGTTTGGATTTGAAATAAAAAGAAATTAGAATGTCTTTACCCCCATCTGTATCTGTCTTATAGTCACCACAGGGTTTAATCCATTGCCACACAGTGACACCTTTGGACGCCCTAAAAGATAATAGCTTGGAAAACATTATGAAAAATAAAGAAATTGCTTGTGACAAGCAATTTCTTCATTTCCCACAATGTTTTCTACCCCAAAAATTGAAAATGTCGTCTGCAAAACCTTTGAATTTTGAACCCCCTAAATTTTTGGGTTTTTTTTATAATGGGTTAAGGAAACTTGAAGAGAACAGCATTAATTTTGTTTTCATATACTGTTTCTATTAGGGATTTTATAACCATGTCAAGCTAAATTTTGACTACATTCAAATTGTGTTGTTTAGAATATGGCATAAATGAAAACTAGAACAAACCTCTGTTGTTATAAGACCTTTATCTCCAAGCTGTCCGCCTTTTTCAGCGTAAAAGTTTGTGTTGTCAACAATAATACCAATCTTCTCACCACACTGTATAGAATCTACTAGTTTGTTGTCTTTATCTAGTAGATGCATTATGATACCATCCACATCCGGAAAATCTAAAACGATATGTGTAGGTATATAAACCATGATTAACCCATTTCCAAACAAGACCTGCTTTTTAAGTGTCTAATATCACATGCATTGTGCATAGATCCATTATTTTGCATCAATGCTTTCCCGAACCTTTTTCTGATAGGGACATCAAAGCCAGGTCTTTTTGGGACAGGTTAACCAATCTTTTCTCCACATGATATAGAATCTACGAGTTTGTTGTCTTTATCTACTAGTATTTCTGGTATTTGTTGCAACACTGTTTAAAATACTTCATAATACCACTAATCAAACATGAATACAAATCACTGACTTTCTTCATGAACCTCATAACTAAAACTTCAACAATTCTGTAGTTACGAGGTCTTGAAGAAAAGCAACCAAAGATTCTTTGAGAATACTTCCTTCTATTACTGTAATAAGTGCAAATATCATGTCCTATATTCAACTCTTTTCCAAACAACAAACAAGAAGAATACAAATATCTTACCATAAGAGCCATTTTGTTTAGTATACTGATAAACATAAGATTCGTCTGTTTTCTCTACATTATACTGTTTCAAATACTCCACAATATCACTAGTCAAACTAGGATACATATCTTCTTTCGGAATACTGCCCTCCGGTAAAGACTGAAAATATAAACAAAAGCTGCTGGAGGCTCCTTACCACATCCCAATCTTTGCATCATGTGCTCATCTAGTCAAAGCGACTATTCATTTGGTTGTATTTGATGGCAGAAATTTGAGTTGATAGGTAGAGGGAGCCTAGCATAAGAATACTGCTTCATAGGAATAATTCGTAGGCCAAGGGATAAAATGTTCCTGCTATGGTCTCCAACAATATAAACGGATATCATAAACAAGGAATTTAGTGGTGTCAAGAGATAGAGTGTGGGATTCAAGATCAAGAGGTTATCAGTTTGATACCCAGTAGTGGAGACTGATCTTGGCTTCTCATCTGCCCAAACATTCTGCTCAAGTATATGTGTATTTCCAAGAGAAAAGAATCAATATGAATTAATGTTAATATTTAGTTTTTATTAAAAAAATCATGGTAATATAATTATGTGTGTTAACCTATCAATAAGCACTTTGAAATTTGCCCCTATGCTCTAGTGTTTGGAATAATTACTCTACTTTTGAAAAAGTTGACTTAAACAAGATGCATATGTGAAGCACCAATGCCCCCGAAATGTCCAATATTAAGTTTTCAGACAGACAGACAGACAGACAGATGGACACAAGTGAAACATATATTCTCGATCTTTCAATACGGAGGCATAAAAAAGAATAACCATAAACTATAATACATTTTTCTGTGTTTGCACATTCTGGATATCTCAGCCTCATTGACTGTTATACCGTGTAGATCTGCCATAATTTCTATCAAGTCTAATACTTTGCCGCTAACATTAATGCCTTTTGACATCCTTCAACATAAAAGCTTTGGAAAACATTGTGGAAAATGAAGAAATTGCTTGTGTCAAGCAATTGACCAAACGCCAGCTTTAAATAAAAACCATTGATAAGCCAATGGACGACCAGAAAAATGCCATACCCCCATTGTTTGTCTTAAATTCTTCGTTGAACATGATATTGTATAGATTTATCAACTGACAATCAAGACAATCGACATGCCAATGCCCCCATTTTTTGTCTAAGATTTTACATTGGGCGGAACGATCTATCGATTTGCATTTGGTCAATTTCTTCATTTCCGCAATGGTTTCTACAAAAAAAAAGACCAAAAAAACTATATTCACTCAAAATAGTCGTTTGCATCATCTTTGAATTTGGAACAGTCAAATATTTTGCCGTCTAGTAAAAGGTTTATATACCTTTGTCTGTGTTTGTGTTTGTACATTCTGCATATCTGCATCGTTGACTGTTATCCCATGTAGATCTGCCATAATTTCTATCATGTCTAAAGTTAATGGGCGTCCAAACCAGCCCTCATGTAACTTCTTTATTAGATCCTCTGTAAAAGAGCATATGGTACACACTTTACAAGACTTCACTGTTTCCATGTTAATTTGATAAAACTGTTTCTATGTCATTTTAGGCATGCATCCGCAGGCAAATGGCCTGTCAATAGAAGAATTTATAGAAGAGAATTGTTCATTAAAGCATATTTTAGACTTTTTTGTGTTCTTTCAGCGTCATTTTAAAATTATAAAGATAGATAGATGCTGTTCCATTAGGCAATCATACATTCATAAATTATGGAAAATGATAAACAAACTAACCATTTAATTCTTTCACATGAGGGTGTTTCTTCAATAACTTGTTAAAACTACTTTTACCATCAGAACTCAGTTTTAGGTACTTCTGCTCGGAGCCTTTTAACACTTCTTTTACCTAGTAAAACAAGAGTGCCATGGTTACAATGTACGCCGCCCCAGAGACTAAGTTTTAAGGGGGCATAACTCAGGCAAAAATCAATGAACCATAAAATCCTTCCTTCATGCACATCTACCAATTAAGGTGATAACATTGACCAAGTTTCAAAAAGATCTAGCCAGAAACGTAGAGGAGTTGCACTCACAGGAAAAGTGGATGTATGTACGTATGGATGGACAGACTGATGGACGGACGGACAGACGGAGAAGATGACGCCAATATAAGACCGCCTCCGGCGGCATTTAAAAACAAATTCATTACAAAGAAAATACCTTTATAGCATTGTGAAGACCATCATAAAATGATCCAGAAATTTGACAATACAACAAGAGTTGTCCACGAACAATGTTGCTCGCCTATACAAGAGCTTGTCACAAAAAACAGAGTCCAAAGTCAAAGGTCACTAGGTCAAAAGTCATGGTCTCAAGGTCAAGGTCATGGAATGAGGTATCCATATATGAAATATCAAAGCTCTATCTGTAATAGTGCTTGATATATAGGCCAGAGTTTTTTTAAAAGTAGGTCAAACTCAAAGGTCATGAAATGAAAAATAAATTTGAAATAATGATGGACAAGCAATTCATTAATGTGTACAAAATTTTAAGGCCAATATAGGCAAGTGTTCCTTTTCCAACAAACATTCTAAATATCTTATTTTACCTACCTGATTTTGATTCTGAGTAATCTCAGGATAAACATCACCCTGGAATCAAAAAGCATCATAGTGATTATTTCTGCACTTCAAAGTCATTATAGGCAGCATAGATACAGAGAAACTGGGCAGAGGGCATTGATACAATATTTACATTGTTCAGTTCATTAATGTGTTGTTTCCTCAACACCAGGTTTTGTAACTTGCCTAGAAAACAATTCTTTTTTTTTCTTCAAGAACTCTTAATGCCTCAAATAACATTATATGCATGGAGCTAAATTACAACACATGATGCCATTTTGGTCTTTTTCATATCATGTATGATGAAAAAAATCTCCAAAGGAAGCCTTTCTAAACAAAAAAAGTGGCAATCAAGAAAAGACAAAATGAGACAATACTTACTAGAGATTCTGTGACAATATCAACAAGGTGTTCTAACAGACCATCCTGAGCTTTGAGTACTTCATGGCATTGATACAAGGCTCTGTATATCACCAGTCGTAACTTGCTTCTGTAAAAAGAATTAAACAGAGGAAGCGATATGTTAACTTAATTGAGGTGTTAGCACAAAGTTTTTGTAAAAACATACTATAAAATTAAATAATTCTATAATCAGCCATTATAATGGCATTCTTCACATGTTGTTTAAATTCCAACAAGAATCTGACCAATATCCCCTGCAGGAGTGGGGCTTAAATTTTAAGTCAAACTGTTTCCCTTGCTTGACTTCCGAGAGCAAAGAAATGTATTCATGCCAATGGCAACGTCATGTTGATTACCACCGTGTAAATTTTCATCAAAATCTGTCGAGCCATTTGGGGGGAGTTGCAATCACAAGAAATGTGGACGTACAGACAGATGGACAGACAGTGATTCCTCCCAAGCTTTGTGAGGGGGGATTAATCATATAATGTTGGTTCTCATTTGAATCATCTTCTATGATTTCTTTTGGTAAAATATTCAAAATGACTGTAACATTATATATTTGTCAGTTGGGCCTAGAACTTTATCAACTAAGATTGGTTTATTGGGGTTTTAAGCCGTTTTCAACTACTAAGGTCATATCGTGTTGGTTATCAACTAAGAGATGCACCTACTCCTGTAGACTTCTACCCGGCAGAATTCCCTCACTAATACAAACGGTCGCCATTCGTATGTGGTCAGCGATAATTCTATATGCCGTGTCTAATTTAGCTTCTAGACTGGATCCTACATGGCCAGAATAGACTGGAGCACCTGTGTACTGATAAAATATAACAAGTGAAAGGTAAGACTTGAAATGAAAACAAAATACCATGAGAGATGCGAGTATGTTGTGTACAAGTACTCAAATAAGTAGAGTAATCCTTCGCATTATTGTGTATTTTTTTGTGTATAGTAAAGAAACTATAATTCATGACAAAAGTAGAAGTTTTCCAATCAATTCATTGAATAAAAGCAGTTTTATACCAAGCAATCATATGGAGATTGGCCATTTAGTTTAAATTCATTCAATTTATAATGAAGTTACATTTTTTTTTTTTTCGAACAATACCTTTTGTATTGAGTGAATGAGAGGCAGAAATAAGTCTGTATCATAGTTGGACATTGTTCCATTGAGCACTGCACACATTCTTTCAAACCCGATACCTGTGTCTACATGCATTTGTGGTAACCTGTTCAAACTGCCATCCTTCTTTCTGAAGAAAAGATTGGTTTGATTTATTGGGGTTTTACGCCGTTTTCAACAACTAAGGTCATACTGCGGCGGCTGGAGCACCTAACCATGGATTCCTGTTGTTTCTCATACCAGTACTACCACAACACCCTAACCGAGCCTCCAGCTGCTCCCCCACATAGGTTCACGATATCAAACCATTGATGGGTGACATTTTTGTCAGTAAGGGTATTTGCTGCAGCCGGCTATCGAACCCGGGACCTCTCGAATGAGAGGCAGATGCGCTACCAACTGCGCAATGGCCACAGCCGGATTTGAAGAAAAGAATACATTGAGCCTAAACCAGCTTGCTTTTTTTGCAATTTATTTTAATCTAATAAAGAATTGAGCTTGTTAAATAACATATAAATATAAACTAACATACGAGGGTTGTTTGATAAATTCGCGGAATTATTCTGTAATTCAAAATTGTGATTGAATATCAAAATTAAATTTGTTTCGTGATAAATCTTAACTATTCGTTAGTACGAATGCAAAATATCATTATCATATGCTAACAAATAATTTCTACAGATACCATTGAATAGGGTCATGTCTTGCCGGTTGCCTTACGCCAGAGCGTCACGTAACTTCACGCCGCCGTAAGCGACGTCAGGTCTGTGAAAATCAGAATTGAACAACCTATTGACTTTTTCGATATAGTCTCCAGCAGCAGCTTTGAAGTTCCTGTGTATGCGGTTAAACTCTGATTAAATGTTTCCTTAACTCAGTAACGATTGTTAAATGACATGATAAACTTCTCACGATTCTCTTTTAGTTCGTCGGAAGTTTCGATATGCTGGCCAATGAATTATGATATCAGTTCCATACTGTTTAGGGATAGAATCAGTCGGGATGACGTCATAGCCTCACTTTCATTTTTTCATCGAGGGTACAACCTCGGTCTTTATCGTTACGGGATACCAACTTTGAGGCAGATTATTTCAAAAATCCATCGTTAAAATTCATAAACAAAACATTTTCTTTAAAGAATGTGATTTAAACTTTCTAACTACCAACGCATTTTTTAAAAATCAGGCGTAGTCGTCGAGATATTAATGCTGAAAGTTGGTTATGCTTCATCGAAAAAGACCAAAGCTTTCACCTCCACCGAATGAGTGCAGGTCCGCTGACGACGTTTTTGATTGGCTGAAAGAATTGTGCCGACCGATTCAATGGAGTGTGCCTCGAGTTTTAAATTAGGTACATACACATGTTTCTTTCTTTGCTTTGGGATCATGGAAACGAAGCCACATTTCGCAAGTCGTTACAATTTTATGTAAGGAAGTGTCGCAACCAGACTCGTACCGCATTAGAGAATCACAAGAAGAATTAGAAGACTGAACATGATTCTGCTTGTCGACATTTCGTAGAAGACGAGGAGCCAAACTACCGGAAACTTTTGACATAATTATAATATATACCAGTATATATTCAACTTGTACGGTAAATAACAAGCCTTATATGATTCAAATGTTTATTATACCTCAACCGGTTTCATTTATATCTTCAGGAGGAATGTTACATAGTTACGACGTTACGACGACGTTACGTCGACGTCAAAACATTAATATTCAAGGGACGTCACTCTAGGTGACGTAAAATAGTCAATTCAACTTCGGTTTGTATATATTGATTAAGTGTTTCTCTTTTTGTCTTCTTAGGATTATATTGTCTGTCCACATTTTGAAAAATGGGAATACCTTGAAACTTGCATCGCCTGTTGGACAGTCCGCTAGGTGTCCACTCATCCGCAGCATCCTGACTGATGGGTCCCGTATGTGTTGCTTGTGTACTGTCATACGTTGGCGCAGGTTTTGGGTTTCCCCTATGTATTCCTCGCCGCATCCACAACAGATGATCACGTAGATTATGTTTCTTACATCACAGCTGATGTTCTCTTTGACGATAGCTTTTTTGCCACATTTGAATTCGTAGAATTCTCCTTCAATTAAATGTTTGCAAAGTCCACAATTGGCTCGGTTGCAGCGAGTGACCTTTGCTTGTATGTTTCTTTCCGTGAACTCCGCCTTGGTCAATAGTTTCTTTAAATTAGCTGGTTGACGTTTACTTTTAATCATAGTGAGATTTCGTAGGACGTTGTTCATGTGTGAGTCACGTTTTAATATATCTATATCTTTAAGTATATCAGGAAATATTTCCGGGTTTCGCGGGTTGAAGGTGCTGACATATGCAATGGTGTTATTTGTAGTCTGAGTTTGAGGATTTTCTTCAGCGATTAGAAGTCGACGGTCTAAACTTTTTGCTTTTTGAATCCCAGCATCTATAAGTTCCTTTGGGTATCTTTGTTTTAAGAGGTATTCTCTTAATTCATTGGATCGTTGTTGAAATAATTTGTCTTCAGATATAATGGTCCTAAGGCGTCTAGCTAAGAAAAAGGGTATGCTGACTTTCGTATGTTTAGGGTGGCATGAGTTGAATAGTAGGTATGTTTTACTGTCAGTTGGTTTGTAGTAGATATCTGTAGAGATATTGGTCCCATTCTTTATAACAAGGCAATCAAAGAAAGATAATCGCTCATTGTTTGCATCTATTGTGAACTTGATGTCGGTATTTAGACTGTTTAGGATGTTATGAAGATTTGTTAGGTCCGTCTTGGATCGGGTCCATAGTATAAAACAATCATCGAGAAAGCGTTTCCACATGAGCTTGAATTCATTGGCGAAATTTGTTCCGAAAGAATCATTGATGTTTTTATATAGTTTCTGTTCCAGATATCCGATAGTTAGGGTCGCGTAAGTTGGTGCTACCTTAGTACCCATCGCTGTTCCTTTGATTTGCCTGTAAAATTGCTCGTTAAATTGAAATGTATTATTTTCTAATATGAAGTTGATTGATTCCATTATAAATTCTTTGGAAAAGCGGCTTGGCATTCCTGTTCTGTAATTATTTAATCAGTATGTTAGAGCTTCATTTCCTAAACTGTGGTTGATATTTGAGTATAAGGATTCGACATCGAATGTTACTATGATGGTTTCCTCGGGTACTTCCGTCATGATCATAATGTATCTTTGTACAAAGACTTGTCAATACTTTTCAACAATAACCTGATAACTGCATCTTGTTTTAAGCTGCAGTTATGAGATTTGTTGAAAAGTGACATAATATTTCTCCCTTCCCCATACTGTTTTTTTACATTATCAATGCTCCTACCTATCATATTGTATAAATACAAGATTCCATATTTCCACCACATCAGGCAAATCAGCGTTCACCTTGTATGGTGTCAAGTTGCTTCCAGCGTGATCATAATGTATTTCTGTGCATGGTCCACACGGCCCTACATCACCCATATCCCAGAAATTATCTTTACTGCCACATGGCAAAATGCGAGAACTTGGTACACTGGAAATATACAAAGACACATTAACCCTTTTAAAGCTGAACCCTGTTACGCTGGTAATAACAGGCAGCTTAGAACATGATCTTATTCTACACTGCATACTTTGCTACAGCCCTATAATCATAGCGCAAAACTCTTGTCCAAAAATGAAACATTTACTTACAACTTTGTGTCGTCTTTAGACTTTAGACCTTTATCTTTCTGAGTACAAAACATGAGAATATTTTTGCAATGCTTTTCAAACCTTTTATCTTATGAGGTGTCAAAAAAGGCCATTATCATATGTGGTAATGGGTTAAGAAATATGATATTGTAACATGTAAATATTCAAGGCAGAAACAAACCCTTTTGATGCAAGGCTTATTAAGCTTACACTGCCAGATGTTTTTTCACCTAATACTAGTTATTTATCTATTTAGTTGGGCTTTACGCCGTTTTCATCTGCTATGGTCATATTGCGGTGGCTGGAGCACCATGGGTTTCTGGTATTTCTCTCACCAGTAACACCACAATATCTAAACCGAGCCTCCAGCTGCTCTCTCACATAGATGATTCACACCCATTGTTCACTCTTTACTAGCCAGAACTGTTTGAACATGTAACATATTAAATTACCATAGCTTTGAGTCAAGCCAGTGACTTACAAAATTACATTTAATCTTACCCTAATTCTGTCCAGATAAGCCTGGTCTCTAAATCAGGGCCAAGTCCAAGCTGTGTATCCCCATCAAAATAAGTAAAATACAATCTGTCCATTGGTATTTTGTACACATCTGTTAATAATGTCAATGCTAATCTACATGCTTCTTCCTGCAATACACAGAGTAAAAGTGAAACATTAAGATGTGTTTGTGAAACACCAATTCCCCATTGCAGCATTCTTTTCAATATAGAATTGAATACAAGAGAATATTTTATCAATGCATACTTATATGACCTAATATATTTGAACTTGAATTAACCCTTTTCCAAACGACAAAATTTTAGGGTTATGCACTTAAAAAACTGCCACAAATGACAAAATAGAAGTTATTAAAGATAGAATTTGAGTAAAACATGGCATAGAAAATATTGAGACAAAAGGAGAAACTGCTGGTTATCAACAGTTTCTTCTTTTGACACAATGTTTTCCCAAACAATTTCTACTTGGGACTTCAAAAGAAGGTCTTGTTTGAGAAAGGGTTAACTCATCAGTTTCAAACTTGATGCCACAGACAAAAATATCAATGTTAACAAATGTACAAAGTAACCAAGCTTATAACATAGAAGATCTTGAAATACAAGGACAAAATGATAATAATCAGTATGCCCTTCAATCCACACCCACATTCAGTGGGGCCATCGAAAGAATTTATTGTTTGGGAAAAGTTTAAATACCTTTCCGTAGGCACCAAATGACCAGTTGCCTAGCATTTCGAAGAATGTATGATGTGTCAAGTCTTGCCCGACATCGTTTAGATCGTTGTGTTTTCCACCGACGCGTACACACTTCTGACTATTAGCAACTTTTTTATAGCTTGCCATTTCTGTACCTTTCACAACTGTTCCTTGGAAAATTGGTTTGAACTGAAATACAAAAAAAACCCTTTAATTATTGGTAATCATAATTTTACAGTCAAATGATTATTTGCACCCTTTTCTAATTAACCCTTACTCCATACAAGGCTAGTTTTGAATTCCTCCCAAGAGAATGTAAAATTTGAAACCTGCACAAGAAAAATTAATGCTGACATCACCATTTTCTTTCATTTTTTGTTTTCAAAGCTAAGATTTACAAAAATATTTTTGGCATTTCATTTTGTAATATTCATTTTATTATCTACAACTATGTTCACACATTAAACTGACCTGGTTCATGCCAGCATTCGTGAAGTAAGTCCCAGCATCCTTTTGTGGAATTACAGACGACGACTTTACGAAAGTGTGTTCATTCTTTACACAAAAGTAGTCCAGAAATGCCTGTCTTGCTTCCTTTGACGTCCATTTGTGTCCCCTGTCTGTTGTGTATGTCCGACATCCCAGCTGCTGTAGCTTTCTGTAGCATCGTCTACAAATAATCAATGATGCACTCCTGTGGAACATTTTCCTGAAAAAAATCTTATTCCCATGTGTTTGGTGGTTTCTAATTATATTCCAATAAAATTTCTAAAATGCTTTAAAGGAATTGGAAAGATGCTTTTGACTTTTTCTCTGATCATTTTCTTTCTGTGTTTAAGGTTCAGGTAAATTCGGTATCTACACAAAATTCAAAGTTATTTTTTGCATTTATTCTTAACATGTATATGCCATATTATATATCAAATTAAAGCTCTGCATGAGTAGGAGATGTTAAGCAACTTAATTCTGGTCTACCTTGTAAAGCATAATCAAAACATTGCGGAAAAGGACGACTTCCAGGAAAACCGAGAACATACTTATCCTTGAATGAAGTTGGCTAGTTTTTCACACAAACATACACCATGGTCTAAACTTGGTAGTACTACTACTTACATGAAGTTACTTTCTACAAAAAACGTGCATTTACGAAATAAACTTTGGACATTTCTTCATTTCTCATATGAAATTCAAGGTGGAACTATTTTTTTGAAACACTATGTATGGTTAAAATATTTGGCCATATTCTCAAGCAGTCAAAGTAAGTTTTCTAATAAAATTGTTATTTTTCTTTATTTGATGAACTGAAATAAATCAGTGATGGTTCCTACAGTGAAGACATATGTCACATGATAATAATTACCTTTCCCCATTTTTCTATTGACACACCACTTACATTTTTCATATTGATTCCAAAAGTGTAAACATATTTTCAAGGTATCTTGTTATCAGAATTGTGTTATAAGTTAGCATAACATTCCCTTTGTTGTAATGTTGTATTGCTCGGTAATTGCAAGGAAAATTATCAAAAAAAAGCATAATACATATCTGGACGCTACTAATTTGTAATGGTCGTAGCTTTACACCATACATTTCTTAAATTATGCTACAATATAATTTCGTTTGATATATTGTTTAAAATATTTTTTTGTGTAGAGACGGAATGTATATTGTATTTAGTATGCATGCACGTTTTGTCTTTGCGAAATAAAATAATTTTCGAAAAAATTTCAATACATGAAGCAGGGTTTTCCATGACGCACAAATCATGCGTCATTGTCGCAATTTCAAAACAAATGACCCCTTAGGAATTTACTTGAGGGACATTAATGACACAAGTTTTAAAATCCAGATGTTCATATGATACTTGAGTCCTAGGATTGAATGGATTGTATGGAGTTTTACGTCCCACTCAACAGCTAAGGTCATATGGAGACGGGACCTCGGTTTAAAGTCTCATCCGAAAGACCGGAGAAGCGGGGGGTCGAACCAGCTTGAGTCCTAGGGCATTTGGCCCACAAAATAGTAGAAATGACCCCTAACTTTGAAGGCAAGGGGGTCACAATGACCCCCAAATTCTTATGCTCAGGGAAAACCCTGATGAAGAGAGTCCATTTCCGGTGCAAATTATTTCATATTTATGCATGGCATAGTCCAAATTCTTTGAAAATCGAAGAATAGTAATACGTACACCACCTTTCAAATATCAATTCTAATGTGTCTGACAACTCACCATTCATTAAATATGTTTTTTACGCAGATCTGTTCGATGTATGCCTTTTTGTTTACAAATTCGAGGATGCTGGTTCCCGGCACAACCAAATAACGCTGAAAATAGTTCCGAATTTTGCGAAACTTTTTTGTTGATTTACCTATCGAATTTTTATAGATATTTGTAAATATAATAAATAGGATAAATACAACTGAAAATCTTGATAACAGTCACAAAAAATAACTTTTATCAAAGATACGAAAATGCGCGTATGAAGCCACTGTTTACAAGATGGACCCTTCTTCGGCCGGAAACGATTGAGTGACATTTAAATCGACGATTATATGAAGGTGAATACGCGATCGATGTAATGCATCGTACTTGAAGATGAACATTGAACCAAATTTAAAGGTACTTTTCATTTTTTTTCGCTGCCTATCTTTTTATGCCCCCAAAACACTACTGAATAGGAGTCGATGGATTTTGCAAATGGCGTCCGATGAAAAAGCATGGGCGGGAATGGTCTTTGGGGAATATCATGAAAACTGCTGTGATATATTGACATATCAAGGTAGTACTACCTGGACTAGAATGTGCACATTATATTGGCATATCTCAAAGAAAAAAATTTGTTGTCTAGAAAAAGTTGCTGGTTTTGGGAGAAACGCCAAATTTTCGACTTGTCTTGTTGATTTTGGTGCTCAACTTTGTTCTTTCTGTCAAATGAACTATGCCTATGGCATGTTTTAATCATGATGTAACAGAACATAAAACAAATTTTTACTGAAAAACTTGTCTTACTTGGAGCCAGCAATGGCGCAAATTCACTGTCAAACTGTTTAGCGGACCCTTAAAGCTTTGTCTCTAGCCACCGTGTCTTTCTAAAAGTGGAAATGTCATTAGGTGCCGTGAAAATAGAATGTTATCAGCACTCATTCACAGATTACTGTAAAGAAGATTTACAAGGCTACAATGAAAAAACTTGTATGCTTAAAAAATCACTGCTTTGTGCCCATGATTTTTTATTTGTCATTTTTTCTTCATGTTTGGGTCGAACTATTTGGGATACGAAGTAACTAGAGAGGTCAAATATATCGAAACGATTAACTATAATTAATTTGAACCAGCCAACAAACCCGAAAAGATAAAATATTAAGTTTAAATAAATCAAATGCTTGAAGATCAACAAACGATTATACTTACGAGCAAAAGTTTCAAGGAAGCCAGAAAATATGCCCAGGGTAAATCGATGCTTTTCGGACCATGACCAAAATCAAAGTACGCATCGCTAACTTGGGTCGATCTACTCTAGATACGCAATCTTTGTCCACCAATACCATTGACTGTTTGAGAACGACAAATCACAAAAAGCAAGAATAAGTCAAAGAGAGGGGTGATATTTGGACAATGAATGAATATTAAATTTATGGATTAGGCTACATGGATGATAGATATGCCCTATTCACAGTGCTCTCAGGAAAATTAAGCCTAGATCTATAGGCCTATACTAAGCCTTTATATCAGGCCCGTAGGAACAGGGGGGGGGGGGGCTAGGGGGGCGGGGGGCTAGGGGGCTAAGCCCCCCAAAAGTTGGCCAAAAATGCAGAGTTTTCCTTATTTCACACTAAAAAAAATTGGGAAAATTCAATTTAGCCCCCCCCCCCCAATATTCAGACATTGAGGCTTTAGCCCCCCCCCCCCCCCCCCCATATGAAATTGCTTCCTACGTGCCTGTATATAGTATCTAACGTCTTAACTCATTTCCAAACGTTTGTGCCTCTGGCATAGCTATTAGAAAAGGCTTGGGAAAATTGTGTCAAAAGGAAAAAATGTTGATAACAGGCCCGTAGGAAGCAATTTCATATGGGGGGAGCTAAAGCCCTTGTCCTGAATATTGGGGGGGCTAATTTGGATTTTCCCAAAATTATCAGTGTAAAATTAAGAAAATTCGTCATTTTTTGCCAACTTTGGGGGGGGGGGGGGGCTAAGCCCCATCCGCCCTAGCCCCCCCCCCCTGTTCCTACGGGCCTGTGATAAGATTCAGCATATTTTGTCCATTTTACCCCCTTTGATAGTCTTGAGCCAAGCAGCATTATTAAAGTTGGAACATCCTTAATTGTCGCTGTATTGGAATGTGTTAACAGATCTCTATTTCTTTGAGCGAAATGAAATTTTGATTTTCCCCAATTAACTGGAAAGATAAATAAAAAATGACAAAAGATATTGATTTCAAAAGTACCTACACACAATGGAGATTCTTTATGTCTAGCTCGACCCAATGTCGACTGAGACTGTAGTATTTTAAGAATACGGGCATTTTTCAATAGCAGAAAATTCAAGAATAACGAGAGTTATCTGAAAATTTTACGAAAACAGTATCATGAGTATGCACAACTAGACATCATTGAGTAGACTATAATTGCAGGAAATATGATCAAACTATTAGATCGAAACCGTAGGAAATACACGCAAACGAAATTGCTTACAAACGGACAAACTACCAGGGGATTTGTTCACCAAGAATTCTAACTATTCTCATTATTCTGTTATTCTAAATTATATACATGTAACAAGCCATCTGATTGGACGAGACGTAAGTCTCGGACAACCGGATTGGTTGTTGCGTAACGTTACGGATGTTCTGGTAACCAACCAGTTGGTTAAATAATAGCAACCCAGGGCCACATCATATTACGACCCTTCGTGTGTATAAAATTTAAGATCGCAACGAAAATGTGGAATTCTGATTAACCCTCTCCCAAACAAGACCTGGTTTTGACGTCCCTAATAGCAAATGCTTGGGAAAACATTGAAACAAAAGAAGAAACTGCTGATAACCAGCAGTTTCTCCTTTTGTCTCAATATTTTCTGTGCCATATTTTACATAAATTCTATCTTTAATAACTTCCGTTATGTCATTTGTGGCAGTTTTTGAAGTGGATCACATTGAAATTTTGCTGTTTGGGAAAGGGTTAAATTGGACAGAAAATATAAAATTGAAGGAAAATGTGAAAGTACTAATCTTCGGTATTGTCTTCATTTCCCGTAATGTTTCATTAAACTTTCTGAGAAAGGCTAAATCAATTTTTTTGTTAGAGAAGAAGAGAACATATTCAATAGAAGTGCCATGATCTAGTGGTAGGATGCGTCCGCTGCGGGTTCAATCAGAAAGTCCCAGGCTCGTTTCTCGCTGACGTCGTAGAGAATTTCTGCGCAAAACAATTGTGCCAATGCCACAGGCCGATTTCTAACTCGAAATTCAATGATTGTGGGTTATCCCGGTCCCTTTCCAAAACAAGACATGGGCTTGACGTCCTCGATAGAAAACCCCCGAGAAAACATCGAGACAAAAGAAGAAAATTTTGATAACCAGCATTGTCTTAATTGACTCAATATTTTCTCCGCTGTAGGCTATTGTACTGATATCTTTATCAACATCTTTTTTGTCGTCTTCGGCGAATGTTAAATGGGAATGATAAGTATACTTTTTGATGTTTTAAAATGCATTAAAGTGTGAAGTCAGTAGAATAGAATACCGTATAGCACTTTATTTCTGCGGGGTCCAAATTCTGCGTTTTTTCCAGAAATCAGGCGGGTAGCCTGTGTTTGCGTTCATTTTTTACCCACACTTGAACTTCTTTGTCTGAGACTGCTAACCACAACTAGATATTGCCGCTTTTCAACGAAAACCTCGCAACTGCAGCTTGTTTGAAGCTGCAGTTACGATGTTTTCGTTGAAAAGCAGCAATATGATTTTAGAAACACCTGCAGGAAAGTAGAAACTAGAAAGTGATGATTTTTCAGCATTTTCTACTTTCCCTTCATGGTTTTCCATGTTATAATGGGGAGATAAATTAGCAATGTTTTTTTTTTCATAATGCAACTGCTCATGGATGGGACAGTTTAACAACCTTAGCGTTTGGAAATGGTAAACTAGCCAGCATTTTTACTCTTCCTAAATATTTCATTTACTATAACATTCAACACAATGCAGACCAGGCAAAGTTGTTGCGTGCTCTCAATTATAGCCCGGTCATGCTTTCCCCGTCGACAAAAATTTAGATTAGCTACAAATTTAAAGCTGCTGTATCAACTAGAAGACCTGAAGGTCTTGAGTCGCTCCACAGGCCCGAATTTCATGTAATATTTAATCCAAGTTTTTATTAGATTGTTCAATGCTTGTGTTTCATAGAGCAAAAAGAAAGTTACAAAACTAGATTGTTCAAAATGTGTGGTTCTTGAAGCAAAGAAAGTAAAACTATATGTTTGCCATTTGAGAAAGGGTAAAAGGCAATTGGAGAACATTCCAGCTAAGGATGATACTAGCAATTAAAATTTCACTTCTTCCAAACAGATCTAAATTAACAGATCATTGATTACTCCAAAATATTTCATATTTCTAAAATAAATTTTGAGCTAAAAATAGATTTTGAGCTAAAAATAGATGTTGGGAAATACCCTATTCCAAAATTAATGCAAATGGCAAACATGAATTTCTTGTAATATCAATTAAGTCCAAGTTTTGATTAGATTTTTCAATACTTGTTGCTATAAATAAATAGAAATAAATAGTCAATAGAAAGCTGAAAATACATTCATATAACATCTATTGATTACCAAGCTTTGTCTTTGTTAGAGCCAGTTTGGCTGTTAGGGTGTAAACAAAGTCACAATTAGCAATTTTGTCAAATTGAAAGGCATATAACTGAGAATTTTATATTCCTATCTAGCTAAGAATCACACTAAAGCAAGATCTTAACTTCACCTACATCTTGTTTAAGTTTTGACATGATTGTTCAATATTTGTGGATGTAAAGAGTGTAAAATCAAAGTCAAAAACAGAAATTTGGTCAAATTCAAGGGCAGATAAATCATGACTTAAGATTCCTGTGAAGCTGAAAATTATACCCATGCAAGATCTTATGGCCAGTAAGATAACATGAAAGTTTCATGTTGATTGGTGGATATTTATGGTTGTTTGAGTAAAAATAAGGTCAAAAATGGTAATTTTGCCAATTTCAAGGGCACATAACTCAAGACGCAATATTCAGATCAAGCTGAAAATTGCAATAAAGCAAGATCTTATTAGCAACAACATTCTGACCAAGTTTTGTCTTGATTGATCCATATTTGTAGTGGCTAGAGTGAAAACAAAGTCAAAACAGCCATTTTTTAATTCAAGGGCAGATAACTCCAGACTTTCTGGTTCAATCAGAATTAATTGAAGGAATCTGATAGAGGACCACCTAAGGATCATTCCTGTGAAGTTTGATTGAAATCCATCCAGTAGTTTCTGAGGAGAAAATTTTTAAAGAAAAAGTTGACGACCGGACGCACGGACGGACGCACGACGGACACAGCGCTGGATCAAAAATGACAAAATGGATGTTAATAAAAATGGGCTTTGTGTACACTATAGCACAGAAAAACATGTGCTTTGTGTACACTATAGCACAGGAAATATTGAGACAAAAGGCGAAAATGATGGTCATCAGCATTTAATTTGTAAGCTTTTTCCCTCCATGTTACCATACATGTTTTGAGCGTATCAAAACCAGAGGCGCGAGGTTTCTTAAGATATCTTGAGATTCCTTAAGATGGTTCAGGATAAAGCATTCTCTAGAGCAAGATTTTTATGACGTTCATTGGGAGGTGCCATTATCCTATACTTCTTGTGGAACCGCTTGGTCTGCTCTGTAGAAACAATGTTAGAGGATTGACCGAATTGTGCTTAATGCTTCATGACTCATAAACCATGGTGTTCAGAATGCTCCATACTTCATACAAATGATGTCATATTAATGTAATGACATCATTTGTATGAAGTATGGAACATTTTGAACACCTTGGTCAGGACCTAGGTCTTAAAAACGCTTTATCCAAAACATCTCCAGAAAGCTTAAAACATCTCGCTCTAAAGAGCACGCCTCAGGTCCTCTTCGTGAAAGGGTTATAATGCCTCCCTTTCTGTACATATAGAAGAAATCACAAGAAATGCAATTTGTGTCAGATATTTTTTATTATGCATTTGGTATAAAAGCATCATGAGATATTTTCTTACAATAAAATAATGACATTTACAGAGATATTATACTAGGTTCATGGTCACACAATAATCAAGTCCGGATTCTGGAAAAAAAACCAATCATAGCAGTTGAGACAAAATTAATATTTGTTTTAAAATGTTTCCAAAATGTTCCAAAATGGCATAAGTAGTGGACAAGTCTGTTTTGAAAATGTTTGCAAAAGATAAAATTTATATAGATAATGATATGTTTCGTAGACAATATAGTGCAAAAGATATTCAAGCAAAAGGAGAAAATACTGATTACCCACACTTTCTACATTTGCTTCAATGTTTTTCAGTTTTCTTTTACCTACAAACGTGAAAACCAAGCCTTTTTTAGGAAATGATTATAATTCACCCAAGCCAAATGCGTTCAAGATCCATTCTGCTCTCTTACAGTTGCTTTATGTCATTAACCCATTACCACACGATGGCGCTTTTTGACACCCTACACGACAAAGGTCTTGGAAAACATTGTGGAAGATGGAGAAATTGCTTGTAACAAGCAATTTCTTCATTTCCCACAATATTTTCAAATTCAAAATTGAAAGATTTTCAAAATTTCATCTACTTGAAATTGTCGTCCGCAACATTTCAAATTGGAACAGTCTAAAATTTTTCCGTATGGTAATGCCCCATTAAGGAGCAATTAGAGAACACCACGGATCTTGATCAGACTGCATGTATATGCAGGCCGATCTTGATCAATGTTGGTCTCAAAAGCAATGACGGCCATTTTTTCCAGAACCCCTCTCAATTCTAGGTCATCGAAATAAAAATATATTACATCTTATTAACCCATTCCCAAACAACAACATTTTCGGATGACCCACTTCAAAAACTGCCACATATGACAAAATGGGTGTTATTAAAGATAGGATTTGTGCAAAATATGGCAAAGAAAATATTGAGACAAAAGGAGAAACTGCTGGTTATCAGCAGTTTCTTCTTTTGTTTCAATGTTTTCCCAAGCCTTTTCTATTAGGGACGTCAAAACCAGGTCTTGTTTGGAAAAGGGTTAATAAGGTTTATCAGCATAAAATTCAGAGCTTGCTATGTTTTTTTTCTAAATGTACCATTTCACTTTCAAATATGACACTATAGGTGCTTTAACCCTTTCACAAACAAGACTTGGTTTTGACATCCCTAATAGAAAATAATTGAGATAACACTGAGGCGAAAGGAGAAAATACTGATTATCAACAATAGTTTCCATGCTATATTGCTCACAAATCCAATGTTTATCAACATCCATTTTGTGGTCCGCAGCAGCTTTTGCGTGGGACCATCCTAAATTTTTGCAGTTTGGGAAAGAGTTAAGAACTTTATCACTCTAAATCTCTAAGCATTGTTGTTTTGAAGCAGTTTGAGTTTGAGTTTATTGGGGTTTTACGCCGTTTTCAACTACCAGGGTCATATCGCGGCGGCTGGAGCACCTAACCATGGATTCCTGGCGTTTCTCATACCAGTACTACCACAACACCCTTACCGAGCCCCCAGCTGCTCCCCCACATAGGTTCACGATTGTTTTGAAGCAGAAGTAGTATTATAACCACTAATATACTGATATGTTTCATAAATCATATTCTTTTTAAACACTTTCCCAAACGACAAAGTTTAAGACTGGTCTGAAATTACCAATCTTGTAGACAACATGTTAAAAGAGTCAAGTTTCAAATCATAGAAACATTCAGGGAAAAGGAGAAATTGCTGCATTCATCATTTTTCTTCTTTTCTTTCCATGTCTTCAAACGCCTTTTCTAATAGGGACATCAAATCAGTTTTTGATTGGTATATGATTGAAGCATTTCTACAGTGAAGACAGAATTTCTTTATGCACAATTCATACAAAATTCTACAATAGATAATTTATAGAGAGAACATGATATAAACCATCCTTCACCCTATTCCCAAACAGCGTAAAATTAGGGTGGTCAAAATGGAAAGCTGATGAAGACCATAAAATGGGTGTTGATTCAGATAAGAATTCTGGACTATTAAACCAGGAAATTATTGAGATGAAAGGAGAAAATGCTGATCATCAGCATTTTCTTCTTTTGTCGCAATATCTTCTTGATTTCTTCTTTCATTGGCATCAAAACCAGGGCCTGGACTTATAAAATTTTCCTTGAGCATCATTTTGTGCTCAAGATGTTAAGCAAGAAAATCGATTCCAGACTTTAGACATGCTCCCACGAATACGCTTTAAAATCCAGACTTATAAAACATTGTTGGTCTTATTTGGAAATAGTTTAAGGTAAGAGATTGTTAAAAGCACAAGTACATTGGCCTGAACATTTCAAAGCTATAAATAAGATGGGGAGGGGTAATATGACTTTGCGCTAATGAAATTAAAAGTTGCACCTCAATTTTTTTCTAAATAAATCACTATTGCACTAAATTGTTCATGAATGGATATGTAGTTAACACTTTCCTAAACATGACCTGGTTTTGACAAGGTACAAATTTTCCCAGTCAAGAGAAGAAATTTATTACCTTTAATCTGTTAACCCATTAGCACACTGTGGCTCTTTTTGACTCCCCACAAGATAATAGCTTTGGAAAACATTGTGGAAAATGAAGAAATTGCTTGTGACAAGCAATTTCTTCATTTCCCACAATGTTTTCTACAGAACAAGAGCCGTCAGAGACGGACAATGCTCCCCGAATAAGGCATTGTCACAATAAATATATGCCATGCAGAGCTAATATAAACCTAACAAACGTTAAGCCCCCTTTTTCCATGACATATTTTGTATACGCAAATTTTAAATAGTTTATTGTCAAGGGCATCTGATTTGCTACTCAAATATGAAATTTCATCAAATTCTGACCATTAGACTAGGAGAAATTAGAGAAAAACTGTATTTAACCTTAAGTCCCCTTTTTCCATGACGAGGCCTCAAATCAAAAAAGCGGGAAAAGTACATCGGCATTATGTCATAGGGAGTTCACATGGTAAGTTTCATTTGATTTGGCCCAAGGGTTATGGAGAAATCACTTCGGACGGACAGGACAGACGGACGGACGGACAGACAAAGCGGCGACTATATGCTCTCCCTTCGGGGAGCATAAAAATTGTAAAATTCCAAGCACTAAAAACGGTCGTCTGCAACCTCTTTGAATTTGGAGCAATCTAAAATTTTCCCGTTTGGTAATGGGTTAACCAATAATTCATTTTCGCTTTTAGGATTGACTCTACCTCATGTCAACTGGTAAATTTAAGACATTGTTACTTACACTAGCGCTGGCTTTCAGTTTCCGAGTAAGGTAAACAATCAAATTCACAAAGCAGAGAATTATTCTATATCTTTTCATTTATGCCCAATTACATAGCCTTGTCAAAACCAGAAATCATCTGGGAAGGGGTTAATTAAAGAAAAGATAAATGATTAATTAAGCCATATGATTAATTAAGCTGACTGGGATGTAAATATTTCAGTATCAGAGACAATTATTCAATGCATAATTCAATTGAGACAATGTTGTAAAAATTCCTATTCGTTAATACTTATTTCTAAAAACAGTTTTTATCCTTTTACCAACAACAAATTAACCCATTACCAAACGACAAAATTTTGGATTGGTCCAATTTGAAAACTGTTGCAGACGACATTTTTAAGTTGATGAAAATTTAAAAATCTGCACATTTTGGGTTAGAAAACATTGTGAAAAATGAAGATATTGTTGTCACAAGCAATTTCTTCGTTTTTCACGATGTTTTCCCTAGCATTTTCTTGTAAGGAAGTCAGAAGGCGTCAATGTGCAGTAATGGGTTAATACACAGGTTCAAAATGAAAACAGGTTCAGACATTATTTCAGACAAAATTTCAAATAATTGCTTTTCAACAAATATTTTCTTGTAACTACAGCTTGTTAAAAGCTGTAGTTACAGGGTTTTTGTTGAAAAGCAGCAAAATACTACTGGAAATACGAAATCAACAATTCAATCCTACATGTGTTTAAAAGCACCTTTCCACCTTGTGCTAAAAATAACCCCTATATTTGTATTCATAGAATACTAACACACACTATGCTTTACAACCTTTGAAAACAGTGTATTTCCAGCAAAGAAATTGGGAAAAACATATTTCACAATAGAAATTTCCATCATTTTGTAAGAACATTTCAATACACGACATACATTGTATAAAGAAAATTGAAGGTTTTGTTCAAAACATTTTATAAGAGAATAAAACATTAACCCTTTCCCGAACGACAAAATTTTTGGTGTTCCAATTCAAAAGATGCTGAAGACAGCTAAATGGGTGTTGATATTGATTGAATTTATGTATGATATAGCATGGAAAACTTTGAGACAAAAGGAGAAACTGCTGGTTATCAGCAGTTTCTTCTTTTGTCTCAATGTTTTCCCAATCCTATTCAATTAGGGACGTCAAAACCAGGTCTTGTTTGGGAAAGGGTTAATTAACCCTTTCCCACACAAGACCTGGTTTTGATGTCCTTTACAGAAAAGACTTGGGAAAACACTAAAGCAAAAGAAGAAAATGCTGATTATCAGCATTTTCCACTTTTGTCTCAATCTTTTCTATGCTATATTTTTCACAAGTCCATTCTTTATATAAACAGCCATTTTGTCATCTACAGTACCTTTCAAATGGAAACAGTCTACTTTGTTGATGTTTGGGAAAGGGTTTCAGCACTAGCAACATATTTTCTTTAACCCTTTCCCAACCAAGACCTGGTTTTGACGTGGTAAATAGAAATGGCTTGGGAAAACATTTAGACAAAAGAAGAAACTGCTGATAACCAGCACTTCCTCCTTTTGCCGCAATATTTTCTGAGCTATATCATACAAAAAGTCAATCTTTATCAACATTCATTTTGTCGTCTGCAGCAACTTTGAAATAGGACGGCCTTGAAATTTTGCCATTCGGGAAAGGGTTAACCCATAATTTAAATTCATTGCAAACACAGGAAAACATACAAGAGAGTGTCAAAACATCAGAACATTAGATAAGAGGAAATAATGATATTCTAGGATAAGCATATTGATTCTAAACCATATCTTGCTTGTACTAATTGGAATTATTTCGAAGAAGTGATTCCAATATGTACCAACAATACAGGGTTTGATGAACAATAATTGACATTTCAATTTTTTAACCCTTTACCAAACAAGACTTGGTTTTTGATGTCCCTAGCAAAGAAATGGCTTGGGAAAACATTGAACCGAAAGAAGAAAATTCCAGTTACCAGCATTTTCTCCTTTATTTCAATATTTTCTGTGCTTATGTCTCAATATTATCAGTGTCCATTTTGTCATCTCCAACATTTTTAAATCCAGTGCATCCTAATTTTTTCAATTTCATCTGTTTGGGAAGGGGTTAAAGTCCATTACCCACTGTTATTCTGTGGCTCTATTTACATCAATGCTTCAAGCGTATTATCACAACAAAGCCTTCATAATTAAGGCACTACCCCCAGCAAGACAAGAACCCCTCATTACATTGTCCCAATCCCTTTCCATCAGCATTTTCAAGATTATTATATTGTTGCTTTTCATCAAAAACCTTGTAACTTCACCTTAAAACAAGCTGCAATTATGGGATTTTTGTTGAAAAGTGACAATATGTCAGACGTTAAATAATACAAACTACATGTAGTTACCAGTCACAATAAATTAAGTTTTGTATCTGTCGGGGAATCAACCTTCCTCATATAACACTTGGTTTTGACATCCTTACCAGCCAAACGTTCAGAAAACATTGAGAATTTCCGGTCTGCAGATCTTTTCAAATTTAACCAGTTCAAAGTTCTTACAATGGTGATTAGTAAATTACATTGCTTTCAAGTCTTTTACATTCTAAAAGAACACAGTATATCATAAATTACAATCAAAATAATAAAATGCAGCAATGACTAGCGATAAAGTTATAAAATACATCCAGATCTGTCCGAAACACAATGTCCCCAGGTGACACTATTAAAGAACTTTCAAAGTATAAAGTTTGAGAAATCATAGACAAAAGTAGAAATTGCTTATATTCAATATTTTCTCCTTTTCCCTAAATATTTTTAGGCTATTCTTAACAAGAATTTTGCTTTTTGGCAACACTTTTTTAATGTCTGCAAAACATATGAATTTCCTAGCCTAATATCAAGAGTTGAATGCTACTGACTTCTTTTTATCAGAGCTTACGAGTCTTATTCACGATAGACAAACAGACGGCAACAGTTAAACAAAATATCCCTCATTTCACATGTCAGGGGCACAAAGTTTCGGTGATTCTAAACCCTTTCCCAAACAAGACCTGGTTTTGACATCCTGAATGGAACAAGCTTGGGAAAACATTGAAGCAAAAGAAGAAAATGCTGTTAACCAGCATTTTCTCCTTTTGCCTCAATATTTTCCATGCCATTTTTACCCCAAAAATCTATCATATCAATATCAATTTTGCTGTCTGCAGCAGCTTTCAAATTGGAACAGTCCAACTTTTGGCTGTTTGGGAAAGGGTTAAAGATATAATAATGACAGTAAACTGCCATTTAAAAAAAGTGTAAAATGGCCATGACACAAAAAATCTACAACATAATACACACAAGATTGTATATTGATAAGTTTACATTGGTTTTGTTGGATAAAAATAATGATAAATCTACAAAATAATCTGAAAAAAGCTCAAGTTCCCAAAAGTAATAGGCAAAATTATGAGAAAAATCCCTTTCCTAAATGACTAAAGTAAACTTCAGGCTGGTTTTATTTAACCCTTTCCCAAATGGTAGTGTTTTAGGGTGGTCCAATTCAAAAGCTTCTGCAGAGGTCAGATGGACAGTTACTTAAAGTGACTTTTCACATTTATTTCATTTTTTAAAAGTATGTCTTGATGCAAAGATTGTTTATTCTAATGCGTAGAAATGCTATCAGTTTTTTGGAGTTGTTATTTATAAACGAAAAACACGCCTTTAAAGTTGAGACAGAAATGATAAATTCTATATAAATCTGAACTGTTGACAACAACAATTTGTTTAGTTTTAGCACAAAGATATATATTTCTCATAAACGGTTCAATATTTTGGCTTGAAATTTTCAGAATTGTCATAAGAAAATATGCTCTTTCAGATAAAATAAAAATAAAAATTATTGTGAAATGTCACTTTAAGGTGGAATATGTTAATAGTACAGAATAGAAATCACTGAGGCAAAAGGAGAAAATGCTGATTATCAGCATTTTCTTCTTTAGCCTCCATGTTTTCTAAAGTAAAATCTACAAGGGACGTCAAAACCAGGTCTTGTTGGGAAAAGGGTTAACTGCTACTGCAGATGGCAAAGTGAAGGTTGATAAAGATTGGGTTTTGTTCAACATAGAACAGAAAGTATTGAGACAAAAGGAGAAAATGATGATTATCAGCACGTTCTTTTTTTTTGTCTTATTATTTTCCCATGCTTTCTGTCCTAGGGAAATCAGAACCAGATCATTCTTGTTGAGAAAAGGTTACAGCTAATGAAAGAAATGACATAGCTGGATAGGCTTATGACTCAGTTCAGCCTAATTGAGATTCAAGCTACCCAGAGCTATGTTAAATACTTGAAACAACCATTGGCATAAATAAAGCTAAAATTCAGAGGTAAAAATCATAATAAAAAAGTTCTTACACATCTTGTAAAAGGTTTGCAATCATATTTGAATATTGTGCTGTCAAAACTACCCTCATTTGTTCTGAATTGTAGTAATACAGCCTTATTCTCATCTTATCGTGACCATAAGGGAGACATTTCATTTCAATAAAAAATCAAGCATCTAATTATAATAAGCTTTCCCCTTTTCCTTTCCATTATGTTTAACAAAGAAAAGCTCGAAGATATTTTGAAAAAGGTTTAAAGTTGCAACATAGTATCAATATGATAAAATTTAACAACAGCAAAAACTAGAACTGTCGCAAAGCGGACAAATACCCCCCACTAGCGCGTTGTCACTGAAAAAGTGCTAAAGTTCAAAGTGGCATAACTCTGAAACTACTGCCTGGATCAATATGAAAATTGCAGGTGCACAACTTCATATGATAGGAAACATCCTGCTAAAATTTCAGCAAAATCGGTCAAAAACTGTGGGAGGAGAAGAGGACACAAAATTATGTCCACGGACGGACGGACGGACGAACAGACGGACGGACGGACAGACGGACGGACAGACGGACAACCTGAATCCAGTATACCCCCCCATAACTTTGTTGTGGGGGGTATAATTAACCCTTTCTCAAACACCAAAATTTCAACACTTTCAAAGAGAAAACTCAAGTGTTGTTAAAAACTATAAAATTTATTGATAACGGCAGAAAATTCCAATACTTGAAATAAATGAAAATGCTTGGAAATAAGATAATACTGATCTACAGTATTTTTATCATTTTCTTAATTGCATTCTAAAGGTATTTCCTTTTATAAATTAAAACATCAAATCCAAGAATTGTTTGGGAAAGGGTTAAAGACAATATATCACAACCATAGACCCATACAAGGCATAAAATAGAGCCGTATCAGACAATTTATGCTCCCAACAAATAAGATATGCTTTTTTTGTTCGGCCAAGTTTTACCTTACGATCAAATATTTAAAAGCAATTCATAACCAAGACAAAATTGTTGTTAATGCATTTGAAATTCACACCAAAAAACTACTTCTTTGAATTAATCATACTAGGAAGCACAATTATACTTTGTCCCAAATCCAAAGACAATGCAGAAAAAAATTTCAAGTCAATGCAATTTTACACCTTTTGGTCTTTTTGGATAGAAAACATAGCCGAAAATGAAGAAATTGCTTGTGACAATTTTACACCTTTTGGTCTTTTTGGATAGAAAACATAGCCGAAAATGAAGAAATTGCTTGTTTTCTATCTATTGTTGTCCATATGTAGCCATTATGCGATGGGGTGTTAAAAAGAATTTTAAATGTTTATTAAAGATCAGGTAAAAAGTTTATCACCTTAATAATTGAGCCAAACAGCATAATTTATCAGTTAAGACGTAGCAAGAGACAAACAGACAGACAACGCGGCATCCCACTAGTATTTTCTCCACAAATATTCTTTTTTGTGAAGGAGCAATTGAATTAGAGTATTTGGTGTACAGTTTGCTTACTACAACTACCACGGTAGATAATCATGTGACTTAGAATTTCAGAAAATATTCAATCATTTTTACATACAGGATCCATTTGAATTCGAATTGTAGCAGAGAAGGTCCGCATATGTCACGCATTAGATGGACATGGTGGATTTTTCAAAAAATCAACTGATAAAAAGTTATTGAAGATTTTTGGTTTATCTTCAATAACTTTTTAATCAAATTGCTTTTTCAAAAATCCACCATGTCCATCTAATGCATGATGTTTGTCCATCTTCTCTGCTTCATACCGAATTTAACCCTTTCCCAAACGACAAAATTTTAAGGTGATCCACTTCCAAAACGGTGAAAAATGACAAAATTGAATTTATCAAAGATAGGATTTGTGTACGATATGGCACAGAAAATATTGAGACAAAAGGAGAAACTGCTGGTTATCAGCAGTTTCTTCTTTTGTTTCAATGTTTTCCCATCTCATTTCTTCTAGGGACGTCAAAACCAGGTTTTGTTTGGGAAAGGGTTAAATCGGTCCCAGATTAACAAAGTTTTTGAACATTTTTTGAAATTGTTGTTTCACATTATTATCCACCTTGAGTTTGCTTACTACAACTAACTTCAGTTTACATATCTTACAATGTACAAAATGCTATTGTGATATATTGGTTGTAACACAAAAAAATTTGAACGCTTTCTTGAAAAAATTATGGTTTTGTGACATCTACTGTACGAATAGATAGGTAAAACATTAGGAGAAAAGAAGACATTGTTGATAATAAGCAATCTCTGCTTTTCCCTTAATATTTTGAGACTGAGTATTAGACAAGGGTTTCTTGTCAATCAGAAAAGAATCACAACCAGAAAACATTGAGAGAAAAGAAGAAATTGTAATGTTGATATAAATAATCACTGCTTTTCCCTTAATATTTTGAGACTGAGCTTAAGACAAGAAAAACATTTCATTGTCAAACAAAAAGAGGCTCATAACCAGAAAATTAATATAAGGATTTCATAAATATTTCATAAATATTCGAAATAAAAGAAAAATAAACATGGCAGCTAAAGAAAACACCAGGTAAAACTATTTCCATGGCAATGATTGCACTTATAATATGCCGTTTCATTGACAAGATACTGTATTCCCCTAACAAAGACTCCCAAGAGCATGTTTTATTTCCAACCCAATTTATAAACAAAATTTTTTGCAATAAATTACATTTATTTCATCTTTATGTATTTCTCTAATTTGTAAATCATTTTCCAAATTATATCATGTGCACAAGTTGTATCAGCATTTTCTTCTTTTTTGTCAAGGCTTTCCAAACCATCCATATCACTGCATAGAAAACCTTGAAGGAAAAAGAAGAAAACGATGTTCTGAACATCAGATGTCAGATGTTCTCACTAGTTCAAATTCAAAGATGTTGGAGACGACAATTTAAAGTGATTTCAGTTATTTTTGGTCCTTTAGAGTAAAATCATTGTGGGGCTTAATGCTTTTCCACAGATTTCACCTGATAGGGCGTCAAAAGCGTCATTATGTGTGCTATGATTCAAGAACATCAAAACCAGGGTTTGTTTTGAAAATGCTTCAGAGAGGGCGCTTTTGCTAGGAGAAATACCAGTAATCGTAAACACTGTTAATCTCTGTAGTTGTGTTTCTGTACAAAATGATATAACGATGCTAGGTTTCACAGATTTGTATTTTCGTTCATAATAATCTACACTGTTTCGATTTGGGTTTGATAGGTTGTGGATGTATCACTGCACGAACAGCTTCATCAAATACCTGCAAGTAAAATATTGATGGAAAAGGAATTTGAATTAATACACTAACAGACAGCAAAACTTTAGACAGGTCCAAATTCAAATGTGTTGCAGATGACAATTCAAGTTGGTGAAATCTAAACAACCTTTCAATTTTTGGATAGAAAACATTGTGGATAATGAAGAAATTGCTTGTGACAAGCAATTTCTTCATTTTCTACAATGTTTACAAGGACATTATCTTTTTGGGGCGTCAATGTGTGGAAATGATATAACCATGCTAGGTTTCATCAAATACCTGCAAGCATATTGATAGAAAAGACATTTTGATTAACCCTTTTTCAAACAAGACCTGGATTTGACATCATAATAGAAAAGGCTTGGGAAAACATTGAGACAAAATAAGAAAAGGCTCATAATCAGCATTTTCTCCTTTTGTACCTACATTTTCTGTGTAATATTTAACACCAATACTATTCTTGTTAACGCTTTCCCAAACAAGACCTGGTTTTGATGTCCCTAATAGAAAAGATCTTGGAAAACATTTAGACAAAAGAAGAAACTGCTGATAATCAGGATTTTCTCCTTTTGTCTCAATATTTTCTGAGCTATATCATACACAAATCTCATCTTTATCAACATTCATTTTGTCGTCAGCAGCAGTTTTCAAATTGGATCACCCTAAAATTTTGTTGTTTGCTGTTTCCTCGTCCCCATCAGTTTTCAATTTGGAACAGTTCAAATTTACGGCTGTTTGGGAAAAAGTTAAAGCCCCTTTTTTTAAACACTTTCTAAACAATACCTCAGCTGCTGGTGCACCCTACCCTAAATTTTATTCCTAACATTTAACAAAAGAGTCAACACAATGCAAAAATGTTTCATCGAATAACTGTAAATTTTCATATTGTGGCGTGTCAAAGCTAAATCTGAAGTTTAGGTTTAAAGTCTATAACCTACAAAGTGAAACATATTGTACTGACTTTCCACTTTAACCCATGATCAGTGAATTTCAAGTCAACTGTTTACAATCCGCACCTTTGGCAGTCACATCTCTTTGGCTTTCAATTCTTACATATACCCATGATTTATACATTTAAATAAAGAGTCATGAGCAATTTGGAGTAACTTTTTTGTTCAGAAAAATTGGATATGGGTTAAAAGGGTCAACATTTAATTGAAATACAGTTTTACCTGTTTTAAGCCTCTTTGCGTCAGCGCCGAACATTCCATATATTTAACAGCTCTGATTTTGTTAGCCAACTTTATACCCTGTTCTCGTTTTATTGGTGATAAGCCTTGTTGAGCTAGTTGGCCGATAGCCTCTTTGTTTTCACGCAGATCTATTTTAGTACCTGAAAATGGAAAATGATAAATTGATTGTTTGAAAGAAGTTAAATGTCCAATACAAAACTATCTTCATATGAAGAAAGAACTTTGGTTTAAAGTCTTGTTCGAAGGACTAAACACACAGATCTATTTTAGTACCTGCAAATGGAAATATTTTAATCAATTCCAGTGTATAAAAAGATGCTAGGTAATAAACAAAGAGTACAACAGTCACAATACACACTGGTTTTCTACAATAATTCCGTATTTTCTTTGTTGCAGCAATATATACTTAGAACCCAAACTGTAAATTCAAGGTCTGAACTAGGAACTTTCTAAGAAATGTTCATCCAAATCTGTCTGTTAATGTTTGAGGACATGCTTTCACAAGACCCTGATGTACATTCAAACACTGACATAGACAGACAGAGAGACAATATGATTTCACATTTCGCAGCAAATAACAATTATGCTAGATTCTTACCTACAACTATTACAGGTGCATCGGGACAATGGTGTTTAATCTCTGGATTCCATTTTGTAATTACATTTTCATGGGAAGATGGACTAACAACACTAAAACATATGAGGAATACATCAGTCTGAAAAATAAAACAAACAAGAGCCGTCAGAGACGGACAATGCTCCCCGAATAAGGCATTGTCACAATAAATATATGCCATGCAGAGCTAATATAAAGCTAACAAATGTTAAGCCCCCTTTTTCCATGACATATTTTGTATACGCAAATTTTAAATAGTTTATTGTCAAGGGCATCTGATTTGCTACTCAAATATGAAATTTCATCAAATTCTGACCATTAGACTAGGAGAAATTAGAGAAAAACTGTATTTAACCTTAAGTCCCCTTTTCCCATGACGAGGCCTCAAATCCAAAAACCGGGAAAAGTACAGCGGCATTTTGTCATAGGGAGTTCACATGGTAAGTTTCATTTGATTTGGCCCAAGGGTTATGGAGAAATCGCTTCGGACGGACGGACGGACAGACGAAGCGGCGACTATATGCTCTCCCTTCGGGGAGCATAAAAATATAAAGTAAACACTTTTAAAGGGGCCTATGCTAGCTAAATCTATTTCTATTGAGAAATGGACCTTCATAAGTAAAGTAAGATGCAGACTTGATTTAGAAGGACTAGATGAAATTGCTTACAAAAGGGTTAAGAATGAACAGTCGTTAACATTTGTTACATATCCGAACATATCTGTTCGATGTCGTAAACATTCCAGGGTAGATTGTTCTAAAGCTAAATGTTTATGATGTCGCCAAAATAATTCTGATATCAAATGATTCTCATTAGGAGTGGACTACCTTAACCAAACTAATACATACTTGTGGATAAGAAAGAGGCCTAAGTCTGTCGTAGTCTTCCTGTCCCGCCGTATCCCACAGACCTAGACTGACTGCCACGCCATCTACGATCATGTTGGCTGTGTAATTGTCAAAACTGAAACATAAACAAATTCTCAGATACAAGGTATTTATAATATGGAAAAGTTGGGGGGAAATAGGGGCCAGATCATGTTGGCTGTGTAGTTGTCAAAACTGAAAAGAATTAACCACTTGTTGACAAAGGAATCTAAATCTTTCGGCCTATAGATATTATGATGTGGGAAAATTTAGGCCAGATTAGGCCTTCATTGTGTATGGCAAAAGGATGTTCAGAAAAAAAGATCATTATTAGCCATAGTGTTGCAAATCATAAATTCTCCCAACTTAGCATTATGACATACATACACTGCTAAATAGCTCAAATATAACTTACACTGTGGGTACATATTCGCCGGGGAAGCTATCTGTCGTGTAGGATATCAACATACATGTTTTACCAACAGTACCATCTCCGACTACGACACATTTGATGGGGCGGCCCTGCGCCATGTTATTGTCCATACCATTTGTATCATTACCTTATAACCAAACTAAGTATCCATGCATTATTTTGTTAAAACCAAGGTTCATTTTATTCATAAAAACACCAATTACATCTAACTTGCTTGGTTAGGAGAATTGAAAATTGGTGAACCAATTTTCAATTCTCCTAACTAACCAAGTTAGAGATATTTGATAATCAAACACTGCTTAACACAAAATGAATATGTGTAACTTACACTGTAGGTACATATTCGCCGGGGAAACTATCTGTCGTGTAGGATATCAACATACATGTTTTACCAACAGTACCATCTCCGACTACGACACATTTGATGGGGCGGCCCTGCGCCATGTTGTTGTCCATACCATAAAACCTTGTCTGCTCCAGCTTGTTTGTCCTATGAGGGCTACCAACACACGAAAACTGAAATATACCAACACACGAAAACTGGAATAATCAAAGAAATAATCCGTCTGATAGAGCAACAGATAACATTGGGCGAAGACAATCCAATTTTTTCATTTGGAATCCAAACCCTATGTTGTGGGTGCTCATTTGAATCATTGAGGCAATTCTGATGAGTACTGGCAACAAAGGGTTTGATGAACATTTAGTGAAATATTTCATTTTGAAAAGTGATCAACCTCCCTCTTATCTGTAGCTCTGGTCTGATTAGTTGATTGATGTTATTTCAGTTATATTCAGTTATATATTGCAGCACCATGTAACCATGTGTTTTTGGCAATTCTAACACTTGTATAGGCATTACATCTAACCTGAGCCACAAGCTGTTCATCTCAAGATGATTCCTATATTGGCTGAGCAGGGATTCAAAACCGTAATCCCTGGATTTTTAGTCTTTGATGTAATCAACCGATTTATCCTGATTTCAAGAAGAAACTGTGGAGTCTTTAAACTGCAAATAGTTTCTTTAGAGCGATTTTAAAATTACAGGGGTGACAATTATATGAATCAAGTAATACAATCAACTTATTTTAAAAGTTTTCCCACAGACAGACTGACTCAAACATTATCATTTAAACTATCAAGGCCTGAGCGTATATAATAAGGCAAAGTGCCAAATGTGTTCTACTCACATGATATGAACATGAACCCCAAGCTGTCCTCTGGAGTCAGAAAAATTTAGCCACACCTCACTCTGGCCTTGTCAAAAACTGCCAACTTTACACAATGCTATTCTGAAAGTAGAACATAAATTCATTTTCCCAAAACATTTCCCAAGTACACCCTAGTTTTGATGTCTTCAATATATACCAGGTAATGATCAAGCGCGAATCCAAGTATTTTTCCCAGGGGGTTACCGATCTTTAACCCCTTTTTTTGCCAAATTTCAGGGGGGGTCAGGCCCCTGACCACCCCTGGATTCATGCAGATACATGTCATACCATGAAGGACTGAATATAACAATGGTTTGTCGTGGCACACAGGGAAGAATGGCGCAGCTTATATGGGGCATAACCAGCAATCTTTTTGATAACCCCTTTTTTCGCCAAATTCCAGGGGGGGGGGGGGGGGGGGTTCATGACCCCCTGACCCCCCCCCCACCCCCCCCCCTCTGGATCAGCGCATGATGATTATCATCCCCTTGTGATAAGACAAATTTTGGAATGGATATTCGCCAAGGCTGGACCCAGGACCCAATGATGTAACTACTAAACAACATTTGGAAAAGGTGTAATATTGCCTAGTCAATAATATTGCTGTCAATGAAAAAATCAAGAAATCTCTATTTCCAACAATGCCTTAAGACTTCTGTCATCTTTATGCCTTTCATGAACAGCACATCATACAGCATCATTCTGACATTTTCTCCTTGTTCATGCATGGGCGGATCTAGAGGGGGGGTCGGGAGGGTCCGGACCCCCCTGGCATTGGCCGAAAATTAAATTTTGACTATATAAATTTAGTGAAAGGTTGCATATTTATTACATTTTAAGTCATAATTTGAGCTTGGACCCCCCCTGGAAAAAATCTTTGGCTTGGACCCCCCCCTGGAAAAAAATCCTGGATCCGCCCTAATGTCATGTATATGTTCTTGTTGTAAAAATTTCTGCTGCATTTCTTTGTTTTATGCAGCTCCTTTTTCACCAATGTCTATTAAAAATTTCTCTCTTTGGTTAACAAGTTGGATTAAAACACTTTACAGGCATAAAATTGTTTTTACAAAATAGTAGAAAGGTTATAGAATGTAAGACACAGATTACATTTTGATTTACACAATTTTCAAGAAAAATTCTCAATCTAACCCTTTCCCAAATAAGACCTATTTTTGACATCCCTGATACAAAGAGCTTAGGAGAACATTTCAGACAAATGATGAAAATGCTGATGATCAGTATTTTCTGTACTAGATCTATATTGAATTTGTATACAAATCATATCTACATAAACATCCATTTTTTGTCTGAAACAGTTGCTGAAATGAAACAGTCTAAATTTTTGTTTTGAGGAAAGGGTTATACAATTTTCAAGAAAAATTCATCTGGGGGCCTTATCATTTTCATGCCATTAACCTTTTCCCCAAAATAGCGACAAAATGTTAGACCAAAAGCAGTTGTGCAATAAAATAAATAGTGTCAAAAGCAATGGGATAATTTGAAAATAAGAAAATAATCTTGAAATTGTTGATAAACACAGTGCCTTGTTTCTTGTTGGATTCAAAAGCTCTAGGACTTCATTTCATACATCACTCCACAAACCTATTTCTTGGGAGATCAAGTCTATCTTTTGATCTCACACAGAAAATTTAACCCTTTACCGAACAACAAATTTTTAGGGTGATCCTCTTCAAAAACTGCCACAAATGACAAAATGGATGTTATTAAAGATAGGATTTGTGTAAAATTGGCATAGAAAACATCAAGGCAAAAGAAGAAACTGCTGATGACCAGCAGTTTCTTCTTTTGCCTTGATGTTTTCTCAAGCCTATTCAATAAGGGACATCAAAACCAGGTTTTGTTTGGGAAAGGGTTTAACATACATAGGTGTTCCAGATATTTTGCTTTTTCATGGATTGTTTCATGATGAATTTAAACACAGAAAATATTGAGGCAAGATGAGGAAATGATGTTTATACTGTGTTTGCTATAATAATCAATGTTGTTTCTGTGGCGGATCAAGGATTTCAAGGGGGTTCAAACACACTGTGAACAAACAGGGAGGGTCAAAGTATTACACAAATTTGTCTGATTTTCCAAATGAAAATTAAAGCATCAGGCTACAGAGGCAATGGGGGTGGGAGGGGACTGGTGGACAGAATGTTGAGCTGCCCGAACCTCCTCTGGATCTGCCAGGCCCACTGCATTACTAATCTGCTCTAAGAGAAAGGGTTGAAACAGACAGACAACTAAAGAATTCTTGTAAAGCATTTTCTCTGATTCCAGCCAAAAACATGAGTACAGGTTATTTGATAAAAACATCTGTTTTTATGAAAGTACACAATCACTCTAGGAGGCAATAATTTTGTTCTGATAACCCAGTCCTGATTCTTACTTGGAATTAACCCTTTCCAAAATAAGACTGGTTTTTGATGTCCCGAATTTTCTGCCGTCTGTGAAAGGCTTAAAACATTTTCTATGATTCCATCATTCCAGCCAAACACGTGAGTACAGGTTATTTGATAAAAACATCTGTTTTTATGAATGTACACAATCACTCTAGGAGGCAATAATTTTGCTCTGATAACCCAGTCAAGATTCTTACTTGGAATTAAGAACCTCCATAGACCATAGGTAATAGCAGGCAAATTTATATCAAGGTAAATAATAATGTAAAGCACCAGTATTTTAACACATTACCAGACGGCAAAATTTTGTCAAGCTCATATTGAAAGAAGTTGCAGACTTATGAGACTACAATTTCAATTGAATGGAATTTCAACTTTTTTTATCTTTATCGGTAGAAAACTTTGAAGGAAATAAAGAAATTGCTTGTTACAAGCAATTTCTTCATTTTCCACAATGTTTTCTTATCCAAAATGGAAATATTTATAAAAGGTCATCAACTTGAAACAGTCATTTGCAACATCTTTGAATTTGGATTAGTCTAAAATTTTGTCGTCTGGTAATGATTTAAATCTGTTCCCAAACAACACAATGTTAGACTGTTCCAAATTTATCTATTGCCAGCCACAATTTCTAGTGAATGGAATTTCACATCAATTATTTGTTCATTTTGGGTTGAAAACATTGTTTGAAATGAAGAAATTGTCACAAGTAATTTCTTCATTTTCCACAATTTTTTCCAAAGCCTCTATTTTGTGGGATGTCATAATTTTAAATCTTCACCGTGTGGTAATGGTTTAAACCTGTGTTACCCATTCCTGAACAAGAACAATGTTCACTTGTTACCTTAACCAAGTCAAAATTGCAAACACCAAATTGCAGCCAGGTTCAAGCTCAAATTAGTGTATCATGAAACATCAAAACTATTGAGGAAAAAGGAGAAAGTTTATGCTGTTGTTATCAATGTTTTCCAAAACTTTTCTAATAGAGATCAACAAAAGCACATCTTGATTTGGAAAGGTTTGACCCATTACCACACAGTGGCACTTTTTGACTCCCCACAAGAAACTGACTATATATGGAAAACATTGTGGAAAATGAATAAATTGCTTGTGACAAGCAATTTCTTTATTTCCCACAATATTTTCCATACAAAAGGATTAACAAATGTACTTTTTCATTCATTTTTAGTTGTGGTCTGCATCATCTTTGAATTTGGGGGAGTTGAAATTTTGCTGTTTGGTAATAGTTTAAATCTGACTAGCCCTACAGCCTACCACGAATCAAGATAGGAGCTTGGTTTAACAACTGGAATGAAAGTTATTTTGTAAATGGGACATCAGAGGAATTTATGCGGCCATGTAATTTGTTTCTTAATTCCACTTGAGTATGACCCCTATTCTAATGTCTAACTTAATTAACCTCAATGTTTTTTACCCCCACCAATCCATTATATCACTGGTTACTTTTAAAAATGTTGTAACTACAGCTTCAAAAAGTTTAAGTTACAGTGCTTTTTAAATAATTTATTATTTTACTAGCATATTCTGCCCTCCCATGAACTAAAACATGACAACATGAATATCTCCATCTATAACTCTTTCCCAAACAAGACCTTGTTTTGACAATATAAAAAGGTTTGGGAAAATGTTAAGGCAAAAAGATTTTAAGAAGGAAATGTTGACAATCAGCATACTTCTATTGCTTCAATATTTTCTGTGCTAAATTGTGTAAATTCTATCTTTACAAACATCCAGGCTTGCATTTCCTAAAGTCATGCCTGCACTTTATCCGAGGTGGTATCTTGCAACTAATGGAACCTCTTCACACCTTTTCTACCTTAATTACTAATCAATGACCTGTAGATGATAAACCCTTTAAACCTTGTCCGTATTAAAAGATGTTGCAGATGTTTGAGTTTATTGGGGTTTTACGCTGTTTTCAACTAACAGGGTCATATCGCGGCGGCTGGAGCACCTACCCATCAATTCCTGTTGTTTCTCAAACCAGGACTACCACAACACCCTTACCGAGCCTTCAGCTGCTCGCCCACTTAGGTAAACGATTTCAAACCCATTGGTGGGTGACAATTATGTCAGAAAGGGTATTAGCCGTGGCCGGGTATCGAACCCGGGACCTCTCGAATGAGATGCAGAAGCGCTACCAACTGCCCTAAGGCCGCGGCATGTTGCAGATGTAGCTCTGTACATGTATACACAGTAGCGGATCAAGAGGTGGTTCGGGGGGTTCAAACAAACCTTCCTCTGGTTTGAACTCACCTCTGTTGCCTGGTTATTTCATTTTCATGCAGAAATTCAGTCAAAATTGTTTAACCCTTTCCCAAACCGCAAAATTTTTAGGCGGTCTGATTTGAAAGCTGCTGCAGACGACAAAGTAAATGACCACAAAAGGCCAAAATGTTTATGTTATAGCCAAGAAAATATTGAGGCAAAAGGAGAAACTGCTGGCTATCAGCAGTTTCTTCTTTTGTCTCAATGTTTTCCCAAACCTTTTCTGTTACGGACGTCAAAACCAGGACTTAATTGGGAGAGGGTTAATAACAGGAAAACGAACCCCCCTATTTGTATATTCGAACCCCCCTCACGGAAATCCTGGATCCGCCACTGATACATGTACAGTAAAAGGCTGGGTCTCTGAAGAACCATGTCCAAGGGTCTTAACAAGAGCTTTACGAAGTGGCACATGTACCCACCAGAGGAGCTTGTCTGTAAAATTCAAGGGCAGATAACTCAAGATCGAAAAAGTTATCTGCATTCTGTAAGTGGTGTGCACAACTAGACACTATGGAGATTCATTGTGGCAAGCTTGATCAAATTCCGAAAGAAACTGTAGGAGTTGCACAAACAAGAAATTGCTAACTGACTGACAGACAGACATACGATCAGGACCATAACATAACACAACCCTTCGGGGTTCAGCAGCCAAAGTAGAATTCTAACGATGAAATCAACAACTAAATCTAAGTTTTTGAATTAGAGCCAACTTATTAGGATGAGTAAAATTTTCATGAATTGAAATAATCAAATGATATCATTGAAGTTAAATCTGCTATGCGTGCAGCCAGCCAGACATCTGGACGGGATCCTGCTGACGGTGGAACAGTCCCTACACCTGCACGATAAACTAAACACCGATGATGATGATGATGATGATTGCTCTTCTTCTAAACCATTGTAACTGCAGCTTAAAACAAGCTGCAGTTATGAGTTTTTTAAGGAAAGCAACAAAAAGCTTGCAGAGGAGAGTTCGTCAAAGAAATGTTTTCTGATTATCCCTTTCCCAAACGGCAAAATTTCCGGATGATCTGCTTCAAAAACTGCTACAAATGGAACAAGAGGCCCAGGAGGGCCTGAATCGCTCCACTGGTTAAAGTGGAAGAATTATCCCATGATTTTTTGCAAGCCTTATACAGCGGCAGCCAAATCTTGATATTTGTGAATAAATTTTGAAGAGAGACTCAAAGAACATTCTTGCAAAGTCCGGTTCAAATTGGCCTTATGGTTGATTTTTAAAGAATTTTCTTATGATTTCACTAAGTCTGATAAGCCGAACATTCCTGCCAGGTTTGGCTCAAATTGGCCCAATGGTTGATTTTTAAAGAATTTTCTTATGATTTCTTTAAGTCTGATAAGCCCCTTTCTCCCCGCCACGGCCACATTTTTTGAAAAATGTAAAAAATTGTGAACAAATTTTGAAAGGAATGACTCAAGGCACATTCCTGCCAGGTTTGGTTCAAATTGGCCCAATGGCTGATTTTTAAAGAATTTTCTTATGATTTCTTTAAGTCTGATAAGCCCCTTTCTCCCTGCCACTGCCACATTCTTTGACAAATGTAAAAATTTGTGAACAAATTTTGAAAAGAATGACTCAAGGCACATTCCTGCCAGGTTTGGTTCAACATGGCCCAATGGTTGATTTTTAAAGAATTTTCTTATGATTTCTCTAAGTCTGATAAGCCCCTTTCTCCCTGCCAAGCCCACATTTTTTGACAAATCAAATATTTGCGAACAAGTTTTGAAAAGGGTCACCCAAGGAACATTCCTGCCAAGTTTGGTCAAAATTGGCCCACTGGTATAAGAGGAGAAGATGTTTAAAGAAAAAGTTAACGGACGGACGGACGCACGACGGACACAACGCCATGACAATAGCCCGCTGGCCTTCAGCCAGTGGAGCTAAAAATGGGTGTTATCAGAGATAGAATTTGTGTAAGATATGACATAGAAAATATTGAGACAAAAGGAGAAACTGCTGGTTATCAGCAGTTTCTTCTTTTGTTTCAATGTTTTCCCAAGCCTTTTCTAAAAGGGACATCAAAACCAGGTCTTGTTTGGGAAAGGGTTAAATGGCAGATACCAGGTTATTCAAGAACTAATAGGTCGGGTGTAATTCTAGATATTTTGTGTCAAACTCTATCTGAATGAAACTGTAAGACCTTCAATATTGTTTTAGTTTTTCGATTATTCAAACTCTAATAATTCCTCTGCAAAATCCTTTGAATTTAGACTTAACCCTTTCCCAAACAACTTGTTAGAAGACCTGGTTTTGATGTCCCTAGTAGAAAAGCTTGGGAAAACATTGAGACAAAAGAAGAAACTGCTGAAAACCAGAAGAAACTGCTGAAAACCAGCAGTTTCTCCTTTTGTCTCATTATTTTCTATCTCATATTTTACACAAATTCTATTTGAAATAACTTTCATTTTGTCATATGTTGCAGTTTTGAAAGTGTATCACCCTAAAATTTTGTCGTTTGGGAAAGGGTTAAGATCAACAGTTACTTTTCCTACTTGGAAACAATCAAACCCTTCCTTCCTCCTTTTGCCTCAATGTTTCCACTGCTTTCTCTACACGTATCAGCATTTTCTTCTTTTGTATCAGTGTTTTCCACAATTTTTTCTATCAGGGTCATCTAAACCAGGCCCCGGTTTCTCGAAAAAACTTAAGTATCTTCTCATGCTCAAATCTGAGCATCGTGCTCAAATCGCACGAAATCCATGTGAACTTCAATTGAATACCAATCAACGTTGATTGGTATTGAATAGAAGTTGAGCATGAACTCATGAGAATATACTTAAGTTTTTTCGAGAAACCAGGGCCAGGTCTTGTTTGGGTAAGGATTAAATTCATGCTTTGATCAAAAGATAGGTAAACTGGTTCTGAAATTTAATCCAGGTAAAGTATATTCTTATCAGGCAATTCCTACCAGCTGCGAGCCAGGGGCAGAGCAAGAGGGGTGAAGACATTCTAAACTCTCTATTTCAAATCCAAACCCTATGTTGTGGGTGCTCATTTGAATCCTCTCGACGAGACGATTCTAATGAGTACCCACAACATAGGGTTTGATAAAGATTAAGTGAAATATATCATTTTGAAAAGCCATCATCCACTCTTATCTGTAGCTGTACAGAGGAATTCAAAACCATTTCCCAAAGAAGACCTCTTTTTGTCATCCCTTATAGAAAATACTAGCAAAACATAGAAGCAAAAGAAGAAAATTATGATGACCATCATTTTCTACTTTTGTTTCAATATTTGCTGTGCTATATTGCACACAAAATCAATACTACATAATTCCTTTTATTGCCTGCAGCTGTTTTCAAATTAGAACAACCTAAAATGTTACTTTTTGGGTAAATAGAAGCTGGACTTAACAGGTAGCTTTGCCCTTTCCAAAACAGCAAAATTTCCAAAGTCGAGATGTGTCAGACGACAAATTCAAGTAGGCTGTATACAACATTTTACATGTTTTTATTGTTTCTGGGTTAAGAAAACATTCTGGGAAATGAAGAAGTATGTTGTAATTTGTATCAGGATTTTCAAATGTTTTGCTGTTTAAAGCCAATGATTAGATAACGAAATCCCGTCAAAGCCCCGAGATTAGACATAAAATGCCCCCTCGGGAACAGAGTATCTATTCATCGTAGTTTAAACAAAGAGGTAATGTACCCTGTTTTCACGTAGAATACCCGTAATGTAGACATTTTGAGATTCATATAACATCGACTTTCTTCGAGCGGCGTCTTTATGTATCCGAACCTAATTGGGCACAGTCGTAAACATTTGGCAGTGGAGAGTTCCTCTGCCGAGTGTTTTCGATCGCGCCTGAATAATTTTTGATGTCGTGTGAATCTCATTAGGGATGGACTACCTTAAGAGAGTACCACATCACATCCTCAAGAGGATCGAATCTTTAAAGATACATATTTACTGTTACTTACTTATTTTCGGGGTTATTTGCTGTAAAAATAACTGTGTATAATTACAATATGGCCTTTAAATTTTCTCTGTGCAAAATTTCAGCTCTGTCTGATCTGTATTGGCGTAGATTACGACGGATTTAAACCCATTATCACATCATTTCGTAAACACTATCAACCAACTTTGAATATTTTACATACTTTAACACCGCTGCATGATTATCGATTTATGTCATTTACTGTATGAATCTTGTATTCTGTCTTAAAAAGTCTATAAATGGTGCGACTACATGCTAAAAGCCAACTTCTGTGGATCATTAGGGATTTAGGCCTGTGGATCATACTAATGTCCCTTTAAATATACTGTACAACTGACAATCTATTGACATGCTCCACCTCAGCTGTGATGTGGACACTGAACTGTGTATGTGGCCAAGCCTTTAGATCATTTCTGCTCCTGCATAAAGTTCATTTATGCCTTCTAATTCATTTCAAGTCAGTAACCGTTTTCTGCTTGATCGACCCCCCCCCTTTTTTTTTTCATTTCTAATATCAACTGATATTTACAAGTGTTCACCAGGGTTTCCGTTTGACCCGGGAGCTCGGGTTTTGACGCATGAAAAATGAAAATGACCCCAATTTGACTCTCAGAAATTTCAACTGATGCATCATTCTGACTCTTGATTTTTATGACCCATGCATCACCCACCATTCAAGATCAAGGGATATCTACTAATTGACCCATTATCCAGGTCACACCTTTAGTTCAGAGCAGTTAAAAATCGATAATCCGTGTTACGCAATCTTTTGCTGATTTGCAAGTCCTGTGTAATGTGTTAATTTGACATCAGTGATGCATGCAGATTATCAATCGTAAATTCATTAATTAATTTGTCACAGTCCTTAATTTGATTTGAAGTAGCTGTGTGGCAATAAAATACACAATCTGCTTGTAAAAATACCAAGAACTTTGAAGAAGTTTGTCATCAATCAACAGGTAGCTCTCCGCGGCGGCCATGAAATTCTGATTACATTATCGTTGAATATCAAACAAAATCCCTCATACCTGTAGCAATTAATGTTAAGTTTTCTTACTTATAAAAAAAGTTATTCGAAATATAATTGATCTAGCTGGTTTAATTTCTTAAAGAAAAGGTAATATGATCAGATATCGTGATTGTCATGGGTTTTCGTGGTTTAGACACGGCAGTATCAAAAGAAAATTTAAAGGTGCACTTTATCAAAGATAATTTTTTTCCTACGAAATTTCCTTGGCATAAATGAAAAATATCAGCTTTTCAATATCAAGAATTTTATTTCTACCATTTTATACAAGATTTCAATCTTGTACTAATTTTTTTTTAATAGGGGGGGGGGGGGGGGGGGGGGTAAAATGGGGGCAAATGTATTCTCAACCTTCAATTTCAAATCCAAACCCCATCTTGTGGGTACTCATTTGAATAGTATCAATGAGTCGATTCCATTGAGTACCTTCAACATAGGGTTTGATAACAACAATGCTTTTTGAAAAGTCAATATCCAGGACCCTTCTCATCTGTACAGTAGCTCTCTAAAGGTTGAAAAGGTGTTACATTTACTCTTGAAATAAGCACTTTGGTCTTATTGAAACATTTTCATATTTTATAAGGAATTCCATTTTATAAATCAGCATTTTTCCTTTTCCCCAATATTTTCAAAAGCAGTTTAACCTTGTTAAGTTTGGGAGAATGTTACAATGAACTCTAAAGAGTTAAGAACATATCTTAACATTGCCCCCCTTTATCAATCGATTACGGTTTGATATTTTTCACGCTTCATTTTGACTCTTGGGATTTTGGCCTCAAGGGTCAATGACTCTTGGGATTCTTGTCCTAATGGAAACCCTGGTTCACCCCAGGCCAATAAGCTGTATTGGCCCCACAGCTTCAGTGCAAATCAGTGTCTTGCCCCTACAGCTTCTAAAGTACCCCACAGCTTAACCCTTTCCCAAACAACAAAATTTTAGGGTGGTCCAATTTGAAAGCTGTTGCAGACGACAAAATTGATGATAATAAAGACATGATTTGTGTAAAACATGGCACAGAAAATATTGAGGCAAAAGGAGAAACTGCTGGTTATCAGCAGTTTCTTCTTTTGTTTCAATGTTTTCCCAAGCCTGTTCCATTAGGGACGTCAAAACCAGGTCTTGTTTGGGAAAGGGTTAATTACTTCAAAATGGTTACCAAATAGAGGCATTTAGGGAGTATTTCAAGTCAACAACTGATAAATAATGTATTTTCATAATTTTGAAAATGATACTGTGTAAAAAATATTATGGGAAAAGAAGAAATTGCTCAAGAAGCGCAATTTCTTCTTTTCTCATAATGTTTTCACACATTTATTTGCATACACTATGCATTTTGTAGATTTACAAATAATTATTATGACCTGCCACTAAGCTTCGTATTAGATAGAGACTGTATAGTAGATTCTACGTGAAACAAGAGCCGTCACAGACGGATTATGCTCCCCGAATAAGTGTTTGTCACAAAATAAAAACTATCATACATTAAGTCCCCTTTTCCCATGGCAGATTTTTGTACACACATTATTTATAGAATATGGTCTAGAACATCTCATTTATCACATAAGTACAAAATTTCATTTAATTCTGCCCATTAGATGAAGAGAAATTAGAGAAAAACTAATTTTTACATTAAGGCCCCTTTTTCCATGACGCAGCCTCAAATCAAGAAACGGAGAAAAAGGTCCCTAGAGATTATCCCAGGGAGTTCTCATGTGAAGTTTCATTGAATTTGATCCAAGGGTTGCTGAGATCTGGCTGTGGACGGACGGACGGACGGACGGACGGACACACGGACGGACAGCCGGACGGACGGACAGACGGACGGACAGCATGGCGACTATATGCTCCCCCGAAATTTTTTCGGGGAGCATAATAAACATTTACATGCGCACAGCGCATTGAATGTTTATATCGCGTAGAATCTACTATACAGACTCTACCAGACTTGGTGTTCGCTCGTGGTTCATTGGAGACGGGGCGTGGCTATGTATAGATGTCACATAAACTAGCCGGCAGTCCGTTTATGCGAAATAGAGCGGCAAAACTTTAAAATATACTGCAATTTCATTGGTCCAAAAAGTAAGTCGAACACTAAAAATTGAGAACCCTGGGTGACTTTTTGGAAACATACTCATGTTCGGTTTGAGCCTGGGGTAGTTTATTTGGTTCAATTAACCCTTTCCCAAACGACAAAATTTTAAGGTGATCCAATTTGAAAGCTGCTGCAGACGACAAAGATGATGATTATGAAGAAATGATTTCTGTAAAATATGGCACAGAAAATATTTAGGCAAAAGGAGAAAGTGCTGATTATCAGCACTTTCTTCTTTTGCCTCAATGTTTTCTCAAACCTATTCTCTTCAGGACGTCAAAATCAGGTCTGGTTTGGGAAAGGGTTAAAGAACTAGGATTTGTGTTTAAAGTACAGAGATCATGCCATTTAGTTCTTGCTGGAATTGTATGACAACCACAGAAAGTCTGCAAGCCATTTCATGGAAGTCCCCCGGATGAAAATAAAATACAATACTTATGGCTATTTGCCCCAATAAGGTTTCGTACAAGCAGCATACGGTTCGTATTTTTAACGCGCCGGCCGGCCCCTTTAACATATTTTCATGGGGCCGTCTGTATTTTTTCGCGCCAATCCAGCAATGGCGCATCCTCGGCAGAACTGTTGACTTCGCATATTTTTAAATTGAAGTAATCAAAAGATATTGGCAGAGCCCGGGCTCACATCAATGACCCCTGGATTGATAGAGGTTACCAGTCTATGCACGAGCATAAAACAAAAAATGTTCATAACCTTAGTAAAACATAGCAAGAAAGTCTTTCCTCTTTCTCCAATCATTTAACCCTTTCCCAAACGACAAACATTTGGGTGGTCGAATTTGATCTGCTCCTGTTGATAGAATAGATGCTGATCAAGGTCGAATTTGCCTGAATTATAGCGAAAAAGAAATTGAGGCAAAAGAAGAAAATGCTGGTTATCAGCAGTTTCTTCTTTTGTCTCAATGTTTTCTATTAGAGACGTCAAAACCAGGTCTTGTTTGGGAAAGGGTTAAAAGGTCAGACAAGGGTGGATTGACATTTGTGACACATAAAAGCAATAAACCATATGAACTTGTTTGTCAGAAATAATACCACGAAAATAGGTTTGCCACGAAATAATGTTGTTATCTTTTGTTTTGGAATGATTCATTATTTTATCTCAAAATGACTAAGTTAAGGCTGTAAACTTTTGTTATTAAATATCAACACTAACATTGGCTGTCCGCTTGTTTTGTTAAATGCTGCGATTTAGGGCGTGAGTCAGTTCAAATTCCAAAATCAGTCCGAGTTCTGAGAAAAGAGTTTGCAGCATCTTCATCCTTTATTCAACTTCAGAAACCGAGCTAATGCAACTAGAATCGAACGAGATTTGTGTAAGAAAGATTCGTTTGGTCTAACCTTGATTGAAGGTGTTACATCCACGGGTTCTACTTGGATATGTTGACTTACAGCCGGTTCGAGTCTTTTTTCGCCTACAATCGATTTCTTAATCACTCAGCATCGCTTCCATTTTACATTTGGCTAATTGGCTAGATCTATTTTTAGCAGCCAATCAATGCCTTAGCCGGAAGTTGATTCTGCATAAATCGACTTTTCGGCACGAATGGTGGCACTCCGGTAATATTTTGGCTAATGAAAATAATAAAAAATAAAAAAATAAGATAATGATAAAAATGTAAATGAATAAAAAATGAGACTGCGCACGTATTGACCTACTTTGAACATCCATTCATACACCCGAAAAAATGAATTTTAGTATGACATGAATCTTTTTCTCAATGACCGTTGACCCCATTTTTGAGATCACCCTAACTGCGGAGCTAGTCTCAGAAGCATTTCAGAGTATAATACCCATCTTTTAAAATGGCTCAGAAGTTGCCAAAATGATTCAAGTCATTCAGGGATTTTCCTAGGCCGATTTTGGGGCCCATTACCGGACCCTTTCCCAATCGCAAAAACGTATAAAATTTCCCAATTTTCAGGTAAAAATTCCCCAAATTATCATCGGAGTGAAATGATACAATTAGATTTAAAAATCCCAACCAAGCCACCAACTGGGAAAGAAAAGGACATAGATCTAATAAGGCATACAAGACATGAAAATAACAATACATGATATGAAGTTGACTAGCTCTTTCACAGGTTGGTAGCCATCTTGTTACTCAAATTTCCCAATTTGACCGATTTATGCGCTATTTTTCCCAAAACCATGGATCCCAGGTCCCTGTTTTGAAAAGGTAGGAAAACCCCTGTCATTGATTTTTGCTTTTAACTTGAAAATAGAACATAATCAGTGTCACAAATCATTAATGAATAAATTATATCCAATTTCGGTAAAAAAAAAAAAGCAAATCACAGATCACCTTGATCGTAGGCTAATTATTCATCCGGATCTTCCATATAGGCATACTTTTGTGACAAATTAGGACAAACACATTTACTTCCCTTAGACCATCCCACAAAAAAGAGCAAAAACGGTCAAACTTACTTTTTGACGATAAACAAAAGGACTCAAGTAACGGCACTTAGATATTTGTGTAAGTAACAAAAATATGTGTCACTCTTCTCAAATATGGTCAATAACTGATTATGATGATAGGTAATTTTATGTTCAATGAAACAAATATCAAATAGGATAGAATAAAATCATTGTTAACAATGCAAAAAAAAAAACCGCTTTATAAAAGATTAATTACACAATGTTGCCACCTTATAGTTTGGATTTAAACTTTTCAGTTTCACACACATATGATCATTGAAAGCGTACATTGAAGCCTTCGCCTGAGAACGTCAGGTTTCGTAAGCTAACTGTGGTGTTATTCTGTTTTGCTGGGGGGGGGGGTTAACCCCGTCCCCGTTTAACTCCGATTTATGTGCTCTGATCCGCATCGTCCCCTTACCCCTCGCCCAAACAATGAGGGGTCCCGACCTAGAATTTTATATATATTTCTTGTCCAATCAACGTGTGCACAGATAATTCTACGAATAGATGACGAAGTAGTTAACCCTTTCCCAAACAAGACCTAGATTTAACGGCCTTAATGGAAAAGGCTTGGGAAAACATTGAGACAAAAGAAGAAACTGCTGATGACCAGCAGTTTCTCTTTTTGTCTCAATATTTTCTATGCCTTATTTTACATGAATCCTATCTTTAATAACTACCATCGTGTCATTTGTGGCAGTTTTTGAAGCGGATCACCCTAAAATTTTGTTGTTTGGGAAAGGGTTAAGTAAATAAAATGTGTAGCAAAGTACGATTGTGGATGTCCTGTGCAATAGGCCTATCGTAGTCACGCTGCACTTCGTTGCAACCGTGAGATTTTTACAATCCGTTTTAAATACAGTATTGGCCAGCCAGTACTGCTTTTATTTTTGTATTCTTAAACTTATCCGGCGTATGCCTATCTACAAGTATCAATCCCACAAACACGAATCTGATCCTCAACTATTTCGTCTTTTTCTCTCAACGGTTTTTTTGAAAGGATAAAGTAAATGAGAACATACTTGTCTAAAGCAAAATTTTGCATTTGTACCATAAATTAAAAACAGTATCATTAATCTCAAAACAACGATTTAAAGCTCATTGGAATTTTCATGTGACGTATACTTTTCTGTAATATTTGTGGAACGTTGTAGTTAGATATACAAACCGGAAGAGGATAATTCCTTTCTTTAGCATGACTCTTAAGTTTCATGTTTCAGTACATTTATCGATCAAAGTGATATATCGTTTCATTATTTGTAATAAATGACATGCGTGTCAATTGAGATTAAAATGAAAATATATTTTTGCCTCGCATGTCAGCTTCCTTTTGGAATTAATTAAATAGATCGAAATCGTTTTGTAACAAGTATTTAACCCTTTCCCAAACAAGACCTGATTTTGACGTCCCCAATAGAAAAGGCTTGGGAAAATATCGAAACAAAAGAAGAAACTGCTGATAATCAGCAGTTTCTCCTTTTGTCTCCATATTTTCTGTGTCATATCTTACACAAATCATGTCTTTATTATTATCAATCTTGTCGTCTGCAGCAACTTTCAAATTGGATCACCCTAAAATTTTGTCGTTTTGTAACAAGTATATTAAGACACGCACATGGTAAGGCCCTGTAAGTATTAGTGTGATCTCCATGAAAATAGATATACATATAAAATGATTATTATTCAAAAATATATATTCATATCAGCCTTGACTATTGGATTTCTCAAAGCTAAGCGGTCTGCGTGCACACAGGTTAGGGTATGTATGTTTGATTACAATGTAAATGTATCATGATAAGTTGCGTTCAATCTTAATGTTTTGTGTGTTGTTTAACTTTGTAAAAATGATAAAAACCACAAAATCAATATTTTAGTTTATGTCCGTCCTACAAATTGGGTACCGATTCGTGGCATTTTGTGCATGTCACATTTTCAGATTGGTCAATCATTCTATAGATCACGCAACACTTCCAGGTTTGTAAATTGAGTTTTGCTTTTGGGTCTGCTTGAGCCCTTCTGTTAATTCTTTTTTAAAATTTGTTAAAACCATATAATATATCGATTTTGAGTTCTCCGAAAAAAAAAAGAAAGAAAATCGTGGGAGCATATAGTCGCCGTGGTGTCCGTCCGCCGAAAGCCAGATCTCTGCAACCCTTGGACCAAATCCAATGAAACTTCACATGTGAACTCCCGGAATATTTCCTGGCGGTCAATTTTCTCCGCTTTCCTATTGAATCCATATCATGGAGAATGGGCCTTAATGTAGAAGGTTTTCTATTATTTCTTTCATCAAATAGGAAGAATTCAATGGAAATTTGTTCAAGTGCTAAATGAGATTTCCCAGACCATACATGTATACTATTCATAATCTAAGAACAATAAACCTGTCATTGGAAAATGGGGCTTAATGTGTGATAGCTTTTAGTCCATTAATTCAGTCAGTCTGTCCGAAGCAAATTCTCCATGGCCCTTGGACCAAATTGGCTGAAACTTCAATATGAACTTCCTTAAATACTGCCAAGAACCACTTCTCTCTGTTTCACAATTTGAGACTACTTGTATGTCATGTGAAAAGAGGCCTTAATATAGAAGTTTTTTCTCTTATTTCTTTAAATTCTAATTGGATTTTAATGAAGTTTTAATATACTTGAGTAATAAATCAGATTCTAAAAACACCACACACTATCAATATATACACAAAAATGTTATCATGGAAAAAAGGGGGCTTAATGTATGATAGCTTATTTTGATGTAGCAGGTCAAGTGAAAACACTTATTCGGGGAGCATAACCCGTCTATGACGGCTCTTGTTTATTCTATTTGTAGTGAATGATGGACAGTAGTTAATCAAATAAAAAAACAATAAAGTCTCTGGACTACTTCATTTCCTGATGTTTTGTGGCATTATCACGTGTAAGTAGGCCTAACTTAGCCTACTGTTTAACTGACTGTTATGAGACCATCGGGAAGCCACTGGCTTGTATAGGTCCGTCTTAGACTGGTACCCCGTCTTCTCTATGTATGAAGACGGGTCTGGGACAAATTTTCCTGTGATTTGATTGGTTGATTAAATTATCAAAGTATTTTTCACGACAAGTAAAGTCGTACAACACCGGACATAATTTCCCATCATGTATTTCAAAATGATAACAAATATTTTGTTATCTGCTGCAACTTTCAATCTTGTTTTAATAATCTTCCGAGTCAAGTGAAAATTAATGTCACGAATGCCACAAAGACTGCGTTGTGAATGGGTGCAGAACGACAATGTGCCTTATATAATGGATTAATGGCCAATGTTTCTTTTTTAATTAATATTTTATAGATCGATCTAGATCTAGATCAATGCAGATCTAGGTTTTTTCTTTTTTTCTCTTCTTTCTTTTTTTAAGAAAAGTGGAAAGAAATGACGACCATTTTCCGGTAATTTTATTAGATCTAGATCTATATATTTTTTTAAACTTTTTGGAAAAGGGTTTCAATCCATTACCACATAACAACGCATTTCAATATCCCAAAAGATAAAGACCGCGTAAAACATTTTGGAAGTAATTTCTTTATTTCCAAAACTGTTTTTTACCCAGAAAAACATTTTTATGCTCTAGAACACAAACTTTACTCTTTTGATAGCAATGTATTTTTTCGTCTGCTACTCCAGTGTGGAGTTAAAAAGAGCCAAAGTCTGGGAATGGGTTAAGGGCAATAAAATCGGTCTGATCCTTTGTCATACTGTCCGTCTTTGATGTACTGTAACAGAGTGTGTCCAATAATCAGATAAACAATTAAATTTGAAAGGTAGTTCAGTAGTTTAACTTATGTTTATCCCTTAACACTGAAGTGTGAACACATATCTTGTCCTTAATACCACTACGAGATAATTTTAATACAACCAACCTATTATCCCCAGCTCAGAATCTCATTAAGCGATTCTTTTCTATTTTGAAGTCAAACACTTTTGATGAAATTAAGATTTAAAAAAAAAAATTAATGGGTGTTGATGTTTGGAAAAGGTAGAAAAGATGTCCAGAACATTTTGTGTGTAATTTGAAAACGACAATTTAATCAAGTCTTATTCTTACTTGTGATGTTTCGAAGACATTATAGAAAAAAAATTGCTTCTCATTTCCTCTCTCGTGTCTTCAAGGAAAATTTGATACAAAACTGCCATTAATAAGATTTTTTCTTTTAATTGCGTCCACAACATGCTTTATCTCCCCCAAACCAGTAAAAAGATAGACTGATCTTATTTTAAAGCTGCTGCAGAGACAAAACTGCTGTTGATATGCTACAGTTCGGTGTACAAGATAGCATGGAAAACATTGAGTCAAATGATAAAATGCTGATCATCAGCATTTTCTTCCTTTGCTCAATGATTTCCCAACTCAGTGGAAGTAAACACCAGAACTTGTTTGGGAAAGAGTTAATTAACGCATTATCTATATCGCATGTCATTCAACCGTATCAGCTTATCTAGTTTTCGTCGGCTGCAAGCTTTCTTCAGCGTCTGCGAAACGCTTTACGTATTTATTTTGGGCGTCCGCCTAACCATGATCAAAATCAACCAATCAGATCCTCCGAAAAAAATATACAGAAAACAGTATATTTTGTTTATACCGTTCCTGTCCCAATATGATCGATAGATCTAGGGACAGGGAACCAGTCTAGGTCCGTCTCTTCTTGTGTTTCTCAAACTGGTGTTCAAGTGACCCTTTAAGCCCTTAAACACAGACAATTTATATTTTTTCATAAACACAGGCGGCAATCACGTGACTTTGTTATGATATATTTTCCTCACTTATGTAAACAAAAACACTCAATAAGAACACATTTTCTCAAATTTTGAATCTAATACTTAATCACTCAATATTGAGATACCTGCCATTCGATACGTCATACTCTCTGGTCTATTTTGGTACCAAGATCTTCCCTCAAATCCCTGTCAAAGCTGAGAACATTCGTGCAAAGTATTTTTAAATGCCGTGATATATTTTCTTAAGAAATATTTGCACTTTGCACGAATGTTCTCAGCTTTGACATGGATTTGAGGGATGATCTTAGTATCAAAATAAACCGGAGATTACGAAGCATCGAATGGTACGTATCTCAATACTGAGAGTTAAGTATTTGATTTAAAATTTGAGAAAATGTGTTCTTACCGAGTGTTTTTGTTTACACGAGTGAGGAAAATATATCAAAACAAAGTCACGTGATTGCCGCCTGTGATAAAAGACAGAAATATTTGAAGGGTCAATTCGGACCCTCAATTGCCTTTTTTGTATGATATGTAAGATATGCTGGTATACTGAAGGTTAAATTACTACCAAGAGTATATCAGTCGATATGGCGTTGTAAATGCGTATTTATTTAAGGTATATGATCCATCATTACTTTCTATCCAAAAGAACTTCACATAATGTGATTCACCGTGCCGGATTTCAAGATTTTGCTCCAAGAAGAAAATAATTTACAATTATCATTTTTCTCTATATGCATATACCAGGGAGGTAAATTGCATTTATCCAAAATTCTAAACCATACAAAATGCTTATGTTTGTATTTGGAATGAAAATGTAACACAGTTTAGGAATTACTGGCACTTTTCAAACGCCTCTGGCTCTACATTTAATTCTCAGTTCGTAAACCTTAAATTACTACCAAGAGCGGATCAGCTGATATGGCGTTACGGGTATTTTTAACGGTATAGTAATTTATCCTAATCTGGATAAAACGATGCGTCAATGTAGAGAGGATTGTGCTCGTGAAAACATGCGCAGACAATGGACTGTGCTCATTTCCTGAAAATTTCACAGGACAAGAAAGAAAATGTGTCAATATAGGCGCAGTTTGGCTCAATGATGTGTTCTGTAAGGCGTGATAATGTGTTGAAAAGTGGGATTTTACATAGAATTACATAGGAACCAATATGAGTGACCTGCAACCTAATGCAAAAAACAACAACATCAACAAATGGATTGGAAATCCGAAAAATAAGCCTTTAGCCATTTGAGAGATAGTGGTAATTATGCGTATTGATAAATCTATTAAAATGTCTGATTTTCTTCCCATATACAGCCATTATTTACCTATATGTACCGATAGTACGAAATGACAGTCAATTGTAATTAGTTTTCGCGTCCAAACTTTCTAAGTGACCATATTATCGGATCATACATGTTACCGGAGCATGTCAAGTAGGCCTAATGGCTGCAGATTATTGACATAAATAATTGACATTATCTCAAATGTATACTTGCAGATATTGTTCCTGTATGCAGTGAATGGCATGTTACAGCACTTTAAAAGTGTAGCGCTCGAGATTCTACTTCTGAGTATTTGTCATATTGGTGATAATGGTCCTCAGAACAGAGCTAGCAGTCAGATAGTTAGGGCTCTGTCTGATAGTGTAACACATGGGCTGATAGGAGGCGTGTCATGGGGAATTGTTTGTAATATACAGGTATAATTGTTGAATAAATTAACCCTGTACCACACTGTGTGTGACACAGTGACACCTTTTGATGCCCTACAAGATAAAAGCTCTAGAAAACATCATGGAAAATGAAGAAATTGCTTGTTTTCCAAAGCCTTTATTTTGTGGGGCGTCCAAAAGGGTCAATGTGTGGGAAAAGGTACATTCACAAATTTAATGTATTGTCAGTGTCTTTTCAAGGAGGAAGGGGGGGGGGGGCATTGTGCATTTTAGCTCATACTTTTTTTTTGAAGTTGATGGAGGATATTTAGCTCAACTTTTCGAAGAAAATTAGAGCTTATACTGTCACGCGGGCGTCCGCGTCGGCGTTGCAACAAAGGTTAAAGTTTTTTCAAACATCAATGACTTCCACACTATCAAAGGGATTCAATCCAAACTTGGAATACTTATTCACCATCACACCCTCTACCTTACTACCAGGGCCCATGACCCTGGCTCCACTGTATTTGGAGTTTTACCCCCTTTATACTAAGCAACTTAGAAAGTCGAGCGCGCTGTCTTCGGACAGCTCTTGTTCATCTAGAGAAAGAGCAAAAATTCCCATCTTTTTTAGCTCACCTGAGCAACATGCTCAAGGTGAGCTTTTGTGATCACCCTGTGTCCGGCGTGCGTCGTGCGTTGTGCGTCGGAAGTCGTCAACAATTTCTTTAAACATCTTCTCCTCCTTAACCACTGGGCCAATTCTTACCAAACTTGGCAGACATGTTCCCTGGGTGACCCTTTTCAAAACTTGTTTTCAAATTTTTGATTCGTCAAAAAATGTGGGCGTGGCAGGGCGGGGCTTATCAGACTTAGAGAAATTGATAAATAATTCTTCAAAAATCTTCTTCTCCCTAACCATTGAGTCAATTTTTACCAAAGTTGGCAGAAATGTTCCTTAGGTGACCCTTTTCAAAACTTGTTTTCAAATTTTTGATTCGTCAAAAATTGTGGGCGTGGCAGGGCGGGGCTTATCAGACTTAAAAGAAATTGTTAAATAATTCTTCAAAAATCTTCTTCTCCCTAACCATTTAGTCAATTTTTACCAAAGTTTACAGAAATGTTCCTTGGGTGACCCTTTTCAAAAGTTGTTTTCAAATTTTTGATACGTCAAAAAATGTGGGCGTGGCAGGGCGGGGCTTATCAGACCTAGAGAAATTGATAAATAATTCTTCAAAAATCAAATATTGATCCAATTTGTACCAAACTTGGCAGAAATGTTACTTGGATAACCCTTTTCAAACATTGATTTCAAATTTTTGATTCGTCAAAAAATGTGGGCGTGGCAGGGCGGGGTTTATCAGACTTAGAGAAATTAGTAAATAATTCTTTAAAAATCAAATATTGATCCAATTTGTACCAAACTTGACAGAAATGTTCCTTGGATGACCCTTCTCAAAATTTGTTTTCAAATTTTTGATTCGTCAAAAAATGTGGGTGTGGCAGGGCGGGGTTTATCAGACTTAAAAAAATAATGAAAAAATTCTTTAAAAATCAACCATTGGTCAAATTTAAACCAAGCCTGGCAGATCTGTTTCTTGGGTGACTGTTTTCAATATGTGTTCATGAATTTTTTGATTCATCAAAAAATGTAGCCATGGCAGGGCGGGGCTTATCAGACTTGGAGAAGTTGTTAAACAAATCCTTGAAAATTTTCTTCTTATCTGTTGGACAAATTATATCAAATTATCCAGGAATGTTCCTTGGGTACCCCTTTTTAATTTTTTTTTTTTACAAATTTGTGATTCATTGAAAATGTGGGCATGGCAGGATGTTTATTCGACTAGGAGAAATGACAAGAAAATTCTTTAAAAATCAACTGTTGGGCCTATTTGAACCAGGGATGTTGCTTGAGTGACTCTTTTGAACAATAATATTGTTTGTGAATTTTTGATTTGTTAAAAAATTTGAGTGTGGCAGGGTAGGGTTTATCAGACTTCAAAAATAAAAAAAATATAAAGAAATTCTTCAAAAATCAACCATGGGGCCAATTTGAACCAAGAGAACAAAATGCTTATTGAGTTTTCAAACACTTGGTTATAAATTTTTGATAGGATAATAAATGTTGATGAGGCAAGGAGGGGCTTATCATATTAACCCTTTCCCAAACAAGACCGGGTTTTGACGTCCCTAAGAGAAAAGGCTTGGGAAAACATTGAGGCAAAAGAAGAAAGTGCTGATAATCAGCACTTTTTCCTTTTGCCTCAATATTTTCTGTGCTATATTGTACAGAATATTCCATTTTAGTTACTTTAATGTTGTCGTCTGCAGCAGCTTTGAATTTGGACTACCTTAAAATTTTGTTGTTTGGGAACGGGTAAGTGTATTTATGTTTGTAATGTATCAGTCTTATGTTTCAAAATTGTAAATTGTTAATTGTAAAAGTTTAATCTTGATTATAAAAATCAAACTGGAACAGCACATGATATTCAATTTTTAAGATGTATGCAAATGCTACTACATGCAATTTGATTGAATACTAATGTGACTTCATTGTATTCATTGGAAATTATGAAACTTAATTTACAATAATTTGATACGACATACATATTTGTTTACAACAAAATTTATATTGTACACAATCAAATACAGGAAGGACTCAGGTGAGCGATATCAGTGCCTTTCAGGCACTCTTGTCACATTATTGATTATTTACAAATTTCCCTTTACTTTCCAAATCCTAGACAGAGCTCCAGATAAGAAGGGGGTGATGGCTTTTCAAAATGCAAAATTCATTTTTGTCGAGCCCGCTTGCGGTGAGCTCGACATAGTTGTCACAATGGCGGTTCGGTGTATGTGCGTTAGTGCGTTAGTGCGTGCGTTAGTGCGTGCGTGCGTTAGTGCGTGCGTGTGTTAGTGCGTGCGTCCGTCCGGATGGAGCTTGTCCGGGCCATAACTTCACCATGGATGGAGGGATTCAGAAATAACTTGGCACAAATGTCAAGCTCAGTAAGGCGGAGTGTCGCGTGCAAGAACCAGATTCCAAGCTCAAAGGTCAAGGTCAAACTTGGAGGTCAAATGTCAAAAATGAGATGATTTTTGCTTGTCCGGGCCATAACTTCACCATGGATGGAGGGATTCAGAAATAACTTGGCACAAATGTCAAGCTCAGTAAGGCAGAGTGTCGCGTGCAAGAACCAGATTCCAAGCTCAAAGGTCAAGGTCAAACTTGGAGGTCAAATGTCAAAAATGAGATGATTTTTGCTTGTCCGGGCCATAACTTCACCATGGATGGAGGGATTCAGAAATAACTTGGCACAAATGTCAAGCTCAGTAAGGCAGAATGTCGCGTGCAAGAACCAGATTCCAAGCTCAAAGGTCAAGGTCAAACTTGGAGGTCAAATGTCAAAAATGAGATGATTTTTGCTTGTCCGGGCCATAACTTCACCATGGATGGAGGGATTCAGAAATAACTTGGCACAAATGTCAAGCTCAGTAAGGCGGAGTGTCGCGTGCAAAAACCAGATTCCAAGCTCAAAGGTCAAGGTCAAACTTGGAGGTCAAATGTCAAAAATGAGATGATTTTTGCTTGTCCGGGCCATAACTTCACCATGGATGGAGGGATTCAGAAATAACTTGGCACAAATGTCAAGCTCAGTAAGATGGAGTGTCGCGTGCAAGAACCAGATTCCAAGATGAAAGGTCAAGGTCAAACTTTGAGGTCAAATGTAAAAAATGAGTTGATTTTTTATGTATATAGTCAAACTTTGAAATTCATCTCCTCCAAAACTACAGCCCAGATTTCAAACTAATTTGGCACAAATATTCTTTGGATGGCCCTCTACCAAGATTGTTCAAATTATCTCAATCCGTAAAAAACATGGCCACGTACAGCTACGTGCAGCTAATTTTCGTACTTCTCAGAATGTTCAAATTATTCCGATCCGTACAAAAAATGGGTGCCAGGGGGCATGGCTTATTTTCCTTATATGTGACCCGTCGCGCTAAAAGGGACCTTATCGGATTTGTGAAAAGTATCGACCCTAGTCCGTCTGCGCAGTCCGCGCAGCCTGACTAGGGTCGAAACTTTTCACGTTTAAGTATTTTCTGAATCTAGAATGTTTTCTCTACCTTACAATATTTTCGTTTTCCAAATACGACATCGGATGGACTTCTGCTTGGTCTGGTATATTTCTCGGAATTTGGTTTTATGGACTTAGCATAAGGTCCCTTTTAGCGTGACGGGTCACATATGTATACTCAAATTAATCCATTCTGGTATCTCGTTATAAATACATAGACATGTAATATTTTGTGAACAATAAACTGTCTCACCATGATCCCCATCATTCCAACTTATTTTGTCCCCACTTTTACAACGCCATTGTAATGACAGCTGTAGACATAGGTATGGTCTTCTTTCTTCAAAATGAGCGGGCTCGACATGTTGCCCTTCGGCATCTAGTATTATTCATCACTCCATATGTTTTGGGTACTCATTTGCATCCTCTCATCGAGAAGATTTAAATGAGTGCCCACAACATAGGGTTTGGATTAGAGATAATAAATTTAGATTGCCTTCACCATCTCTTATCTGTAGCTCTGCCTAGAATAGACACTGTAATGTCAACATCCTTCTACAGTAGTTTTGTATGAATTCATTTTGCAGTTGAAGATATCTGATGTGTTGGAGTGTGTTTTCTGTGTTCTTCTAGCATCAGTGATTGATGTGGACCATTTTGTGGCAGCTAGATCCCTATCATTAAAGGTATTCTTCTTTCTCGAAAAAAAGCAAGTTCTCAGACTCACTCAAATCACACAAAACCCATGTTCGAACTTCAATCGAATACCCTTCAATGTTCGAGAGTACATGTATTCCATTGAAGTTGAGCATGTGTACTCATGAGTATGTAGGCTACTCAATCCATTACCAGATGACAAAAATTTAGCCTTGTCCAAATTCAAAGATGTTGCAGATGACAATTTCAAGTGAAATAAATCAAACATTGTTTGGTCTTTTTGAGTGGAAAACATTGTTGAAAATGAAGAAATTGCTTGTCACAAGCAATTTCTTCATTTTCCACAATGTTTTTCAAAACATTTATCTTCATTCTTGTGGGGCATCAAAATGCGTCACCGTGGGGTAATGGGTTAAGTTTTTTCGAGAAACCAGGACCAGTTCTTGCGCCAAATGTGTTAGTGAAATCGAACTAGGAACCTCTTGGTTGCAAGGCTGATAATTAATCTAAATCTCAAACGGACACCACACTGAGTAACAGACCATTTATTGTTATGCCCTCTTTTGAAGAAAATGGGGGTATATTGTTTTGCAAGTGTCGGTCGGTCGGAAGGTCGGTCGGTCGGTCCGTAGGTCGGTCTGTCTGTCCGTAGACCAAACCTTGTCCGGAGCATAACTCGAAAAGTATTAAAGGTAGAATCATGAAACTTCATAGGTGGATAGATCTCATTATTGAGAGGTGCAGTGCATAAGAACCGTAACTCTGCCGATCAAATTTTTTGAGTTATTGCCCTTTGTTGATTTTATAACTTGATTCTTGTCCGGAGCATAACTCAAAAAGTATGTAAGGTACAATCATGAAACTTTACAGGTGGATAGATCTCATTATGGAGAGGTGCAGTGCACAAGAACCGTAACTCTGCTGATCAAATTTTTTGAGTTATTGCCCTTTGTTGATTTTCAAACTTGATTCTTGTCCGCAGCATAACTCAAAAACTATGTTAGGTACAATCATGAAACTTTACAGGTGAATAGATCTCAATGTGGAGAGGTGCAGTGCACAAGAACTGTAACTCTGCCGATCATATTTTTGGAGTTATTGCCCTTTGTTGATTTTATAACTTGATTCTTGTCCGGAGCATAACTCAAAAAGTATGTAAGGTACAATCATGAAACTTTACAGGTGGATAGATCTCATTATGAAGAGGTGCAGTGCACAAGAACCGTAACTCTGCCGATCAAATTTTTTGAGTTATTGCCCTTTGTTGATTTTATAACTTGATTCTTTCCGGAGCACAACTCAAAAAATATGTAAGGTAGAATCATGAAACTTTACATGTGAATAGATTTCATTATGGAGAGGTGCAGTGCACAAGAACCGTAACTCTGCCAATCAAATTCTTGGAGTTATTGCCCTTTGTTGATTTTACACTTAATTCTTAATCTTGCCTATATCTCATGTCCTTTTACACATACAGCCTTGATATCTCACACATAGATACCTCCTATCAACATCATTCACATTTAACCATGACCTTGGACCTTGTGACCTTGACCTTGGAGTTTGACCTACTTTAAAAAATATTAAACACGGCATATATCTCATGACCTTTTACAAATACAGCCTTGATATTTCACACATGGACACATCTTACCAAGACCTTTCACAATTGACCATGACCTTGGACTTTGTGACCTTGACCTTGGAGTTTGACCTACTTTTAAAAAACTTTAACCTGGCCGATTTATCTTGTCCTTTTACACATACAGCCTTGATATTTGACACATGGAAACCTCTGACCAAGACCTATCACATACGACTATGACCTTGGACCATGTGGCCTTGACCTTGAAGTTTGACCTACTTTTAAAAAAATTAAACTGGGCCTATATCTCATGTGCTATTACACATACAGCCTTGATATTTCACACATGGACACATCCTACCAAGACCTTTCACATTTGACCATGACCTCGGACCTTGTGACTTTGACCTTGGACTTTGACCTACTTTTAAAAAAACTTTAACCTAGCCGATATATCATGTCCTTTTACACATACAGCCTTGATATTTGACACATTGACACCTACGACCAAGACCTTTCACATTTGACCATGACCTTGGACCTTGTGACCTTGACCTTGCTGTTTGACCTACTTTAATAATACATTAACCTGGCCTATATTTCATGTCATTTTACATATACATCCTTGATATTTCACACATGGTCACTTCCAACCAAGATATTTCACTTTTGACCATGACCTTGGAGTTTGGCCTACTTTTAAAAAACTTAAACTAGGCCTATATCTCATGTCCTGTTACCTATACAGTCTCAATATTTTACACATGGACACCTCCTACCAAGACCTTGCACATTTGACCATGACCTTGGCCTGTGTGACCTTGACCTTTGATTTTTACATACTTTTAGAAATCTTTAACCTAGCCTTTATCTTATGTCCTATTACACCTACAGCCTTGATATTTCACACATAGACATTTCCTACCAAGACCTTTCACATTTGACCATGACCTTGAATATTGCAACCTTGACCTTGGAGTTTGACCTACTTTTAAAAAGACTGAAACCAGGCATATATAATGTCCTTTTACACCTACAGCCTTAATATTTCACACATGGACTCCTCCAACCAAGACCTTTCACATTTGACCATGACCTTAACCTTGGCATTTGGCCTACTTTTAAAAACTTTAACCTGGCCTATGTTTCATTTTACTTTTACATATACAGATTTGGTATTTCACACATAGACACCTCCTACCAAGACCTTTCATAATTGACCATGACCTTGGACCTTGTTAACTTGACCTTGGACTTTGACCTACATCAAATGTAGGCCCTTGAGGGGGCATATATGTTTTACAAACATCTCTTGTTTTCTTTTAAAGTGGGACAGAAATTTATAGTAGTGTTCTCCCAATTAATTAACCCTTTCCAAAATGGCAAAATTTCAAAACTCAATTTCAAAACATTGCAGAGGACAATTTTACATGCTAGATTGCACACAAAATCAATCTTTTTCAACATACATTTTGTGGTCTTCAAATTCAGTAGCCTTTGAATTACATCCCCTTAAATTATTGCCATTTGGGAAAGGGTTAAAGCCAAGATTGTTTGAGACATGTTTATAGGCCAGTCACTTTAGCATTTAGGGTACCACTAATTCTAACAGAAATAATTTTGTAACTGAACGAAAGTCTTTTGTATCATGATCGACATATCAAAAGTCCTCAGAGCAAATCTGGGGGGAAATGGTGTTAAATCACGCTAAAAGATGCCTTCATATGATCGTATAACACTGGTCCATCCTAACCACCATACATTTTCTCGAGTACCACGTGCTTCTCTTACACGATACTTTTCACATATCATTTTTAATTTGGTTGAATTTTATATGAAAATTGAAAAATGTATTCATTATAAATAAAAATTTAAAAGGATAAATATAACGAATAAGTAAAAATAATTTCGCTTTAAACAAAATTATCTGCGATCGATTTTTAAAAGTACGGAAGCGCAATTTGACTATTATGATATTACATCCGTCAGATATCGATTATTCAAATCGGAATTACACAATTTGCGAGTAAATCATCATTTACTCGCCCCCAACCACTTGGTTTGAAGTCCACACATCCTTTTTGTTATTATACGCCCGAATGGTCGTATTTTGTTATGGCCCGGTCGTCCGTCTGTCCGTCTATCTTGTCCGTCCGTCCGTTAGCAATTTCTTGTGGTCGCAAGTTCTCCTGCAGTTTTGATCGGAATTTGATCAAACTTGCCATAATGAATTTCCATGGTATCTAGTTGTGCACACCGGTTACGGAATTCAGATAACTCTTTTCGTTCTTGAATTATCTTCCCTTGAATAAAAAAATGCCCATTTTATTGTGTGCGCATTGTGTGCGCAACTCCTCCTACAGTTTTGATCAGAATTTTATCAATTTAGCCACAATGAATTTCCATGGTGTCTAGTTGTACATATCGCTTACGGAATTTAGATAACTGTTTTCATTTCTGAATTATCTGCCCTTGAATTTAAGGAAAAATGCCTATTTTCTCCAAAATGCCCATTTTCTCGTGTTCGCAACTCCTACAGATTTGACCCGAATTCAATCAACCTAGCCACAATGAATCTCCATGGTGTCAAGTTATACACACCGATATAAAAATTTAGATAACTGTTTTCATTTCTGAATTATCTGCCCTTGAATTTAAGGACAAATGCCCGTTTTCTTGAAAATGCACATTTTCTCATGTCGCAATTCCTACAGTTTCGACCAGATTTAAATCAAACTAGCCACAATGAATCTCTATGGTGTCTGGGTGTGGAAGCATAATTTGGATAACTTCTCATGTTTGAATTATCTGCCCTTGAATTGAGAAGAATGGCCAATTTTACTGACAAGGCCCTCTCGGGCGTATATCCGCCGCTCTGCGAAGCTCTTGTCAAATATCGAGGTAAAGGAATGTCCCTACGGTTGTAATGGGTGAAGATATGGATGTACTCGTTCTTCTTTGTTACCATGCTGATGGTAATGACAATAACATTTACTACACATCAGACGTAAAAGGTGGAACAAAGAGAAAGAAAATATGGGACATTCACAAAACCAGAAGAACTGTAGGATTCGACAGTTTAGTTTTAGATTACTACCAGTTATACATGCATTTTCTGGTTGTGACACCACTTCACATATATATGGTGTTGGTAAAGGGGTTCTCATTAAGAAAGCAACCAATAACCAAATGATCAGAGACCAACTTTCTCTTCTCTCTTTCTCAAAGATGTTTCTCATAGTGTTATAGAAAATGCGGGAGGAAGGATATTTGTACATATTTACAATGGAGAAACCACAAAACACTTGAATAACATAAGATTCAAAAATGTATTTACAAGACGCAAACAAGCTCCACATTTGTTCAAGTTAAAAGTCTTCCGCCAACTGAAGCTGCTGCCAAATACCACAGTTTTAGAGCATATCTTCAAGTCCAAACGTGGGTAGGAAACACGATAGAACCAACTGAATGGGGCTGGAACAAAATCAACAACAAGTTAAATCCAGTTAAAACACACTTGTCTGCTGCACCCGAACGTCTGTTTAAAATGATAAGATGTAATTGCAAACTAAACTGTGATTCCAAAATGTGCACATGTAGGAAACATGGTCTGTCCTGTTCAGCGGGTGTGGAGAGTGTCGTGCTGTAAGCTGCACTAATGGGCTCTTAATTGGTGAAGATTTCGAAATGGATTGAATTTATAAATGCCATCCACATGAACATGTATCTGGAAAAAGGGCCTTCATAACATTTAATACAAAGACACTGTAGATCAAGATCAGGCTGTGTGTATGCACTGTCTGATCACAAAGCCCGTAGTTCCTATGCTACTTTTTCGTGTGCTATACCGTCTTTTATATTGTCAACTATGCATATAGATATACTATTTTGTCTTACATAACCTTTAATTGCACATAATTTGAAAACATACAAACGATTTTATTATTATTTATTATTATTATTATGACTTAAAATCCATTACAAAGTGAAAAAATGAAATTTGCGCTAAAAATATTATATACTTAGTTTACAGTTGATTTAAGCCGTAGTTAAGAGATTTTATGACAACACCTACGAGATATTATTGTTTGTCTGAAATGACGTCACGGTTAACTGGATAAAAGTATTCCCTATATGCATTATCGGCTGGTGGCTTTATCAGTAATGAAAAACAGTCATTGATTTGACGTCTGTGAAAAGAATCGAATCGTAAAATTAACTACAAAAGATGAAAGTGATGACAATCAGATTTTTATCCTTTTGTATCAATATTTTCTTTGCTATAATGTACACAAATCCGATTTTTTTTGCAAATTGTTTTTGTTGTCTGCAGCAGCTTTAGAATGGGAAGTATAATATTTACGTTCAGATGTCAGTTTAAATGTATTTGATAAGTTAACCTTAGTAAATGAGTGGGTGGGGTAATTTCACCTGCAAATTCGTTTTCCATGTCTAATTGAAATAAAGAAAATATCAAAGTCTGTGTTTTTTTACTTTATAAACCCATAATATTACGTTATCTATAATATGTTTCATCCGCAATAACATATTTGGTTTTAAAAGATGGGTTTCTAAGCCTTCATGGAAAAACATTCTTTTGGCTTGCCTTGTATGGGTCTCTTCGTTAGATCGATATTTTTCATATTTCCCCTGGAGTAACATTTGAGGACTTTTTTTCTGGAATGAGTAGATGGTTGTAGATTATAAAAATGTTGGTTTCGTTTCTGTTAGAATTAGTGGTGGGTTGGGCCTATTTTTCGGCTAAAGTGACTGGCCTATTATGCAATTGTTATATGTGTCGTTGATTTTATTTCAGAATGCTGTTTCCCTTCCAAGCAGACCACCATTTCATGCTACAACCGTTATATTAGCCGCTGACATTTTACTTCTACTTTTTCTATGGATTGGTTTATTTAAGTCAATATTGTACAAGAAATTTGTTTTAATGTTTAACACTGCATGGTTGTCACACCATATAAGGGATGCATCTAGGCGGGGCTTGTGGTTGTACCCATTTGGTGAAACTCCGCCCCTTTCTAAATTAGCATATTATAGTTCTATTGTTTGTTTACCTTTATTTATTAGATTTATGTATGTGAAATGGATCAGAGTCAAAACTGAAAGTGACCTTACTGACGCTGCATTTGCTGTATGACAGCATTTATTTTTTGGTTTCAAAATGGTCCTTTTCAAACCTTTCCCAAACAGCAAAGTTTTTAGACTGATTCATTGTTAAAGCTGCTGCAGACAACAAAAGATAGGATATGTGCATCATATACAGGTGGTGCAGAAAATATTTAGGGAAATGGAGAAAATGACATTTATTAGTTTTTATTTTACCTTGGCTTAATGTTTGAAATCCTTATAATATTATAAGCCTTTTCTGTCAGGGATGTCAAAGTCAAGTCTTGTATAGTAAATGATATAAGTTGCAGCAGACAAAAACAATAAGTTGTACTCCTTGCTATGCAAACTTTATGCAACAAAATTCACGTCTTGGACTTTATGGCACTTTACTTGGATTATGTTGATGGAACTATTCTGATATTTGTTGAATAGTCAACATTATCCTGACATTTGAATTTTTATGCCCCCCCAATCCCCCCCCCCCCCCCCCCCCAACACTCCCCTTCCCCGGTATCGAAAGATCAGAATCATATTATTTTACAGATGTCTGTCTGTCCGTCCGTCAGTTCGAAAACTTAACGTGAAAACTTAACAAGGGCCTTTTCAGTGGCATTGGTGTTTAACAAACACATTTTGTTTGTCAAGTGTTTTTATTTCACAAACAAACATTTTTCAAAGTCTTTTTTTGTTCTTTTGCATAATATTAAATAATTATATTTTTATGTTATGTTATATTGCTGTAAGTTTTTATTGTTATGAATATGTTGATACTGGTAACCAGTAATACCTTGTTAAATTTTCTTTATTTAAAACTCAACCCTTTCTCAAACAACAACTTTAAAGGTTTGTCCAAATTTAAGAGTTGCTTACAGTTACAAAGCCGCGGCCTTAGCGCAGTTTGTAGCGCATCTGACCCTCATTCGAGAGGTCCTGGGCTCGATACCCAGCCGCGGCTAATACCCTTTCTGACAAAATTGTCACCCACCAATGGGTTTGAAATCGTTAACCTAAGTGGGCGAGCAGCTGGAGGCTCGGTAAGGGTTTTGTGGTAGTACTGGTTTGAGAAACAACAGGAATCCATGGGTAGGTGCTCCAGTCGCCGCAATATGACCCTGGTAGTTGAAAACGGCGTAAAACCCCAATAAACTCAAACTTACAGTTACAACAAATTGGTGTTAGAAAAAAATCAGGATTTTTGAACGTCGTTATAGTATAGAAAGCATTGAGGGAAAAGGAGAATTTGTTTGTCATCAGCATTTTTTTTCTTTTTATGCTCCCCGAAAAAATTTCGGGGGAGCATATAGTCGCCACGCTGTCCGTCCGTCCACAGCCATATCTCAGCAACCCTTGGACCAAATTCAATAAAACTTCACAAGTGAACTCCCTGGGTCAATACCTAGGGATCTTTTTCTCCGTTTGTAATTTGAGGCTGCGTCATGGAAAAAGGGGCCTTAGTGTAAAAATTAGTTTTTCTCTTATTTCTCTTCATCTAATGGGAAGAATTTCATGAAATTTTGTGCTCATGTAATAAATAGGATGTTCTAGACCATATTCTATAAATAATGTGTGTACAAAAAAGCTGTCATGGGAAAAGGGGGCTTAATGTATGATAGTTTTTATTTTGTGACAAACACTTATTCGGGGAGCATAATTCGTCTGTGACGGCTCTTGTTCCTTGGTGTTTTCCAAAGCTTTTCAATGCATTCTTGTTTATAACATTAAAATCACATTTGGGAAAGGGTTAAAAGTGCTGTTCAACATATATTTGTCAAAGAAATCAAAACTTAAAATATTTGTGAGGAAATTAGGATTGAAGTTTCTGTAACTCTGTAACTCAGACGACAAAATTGATTATCAGCACTTTCTTCTTTTGCCTCAATGCTTTCCCAAGCCGGTTCTATTAGTGACTGACGTCAAGACCAGGTCTTGTTCGGAAAAGGGTTAACAAAAGACAACACTGAGGACACACTCCGGCTCTCTAAATTACTGGATAAAGAAATACTTCTTGAAAATCTGTAGAACAACACTTTTGTGACTTTTGCTTTATCTTATTCCTTCAAACTTAGAAACATTCCAGATGAAAGAAAATTTTGTTGGTGAAAAGAACTTTTTATTGTTGCTCAAATAGATGAAAATAAAACATCTGATATTTGATGATTATAATGTTGTCTGTAGAATTATACCCAGCCCTAAAGTGTCAGCTTAAAGCAAGGGATTGGATTGGGAAAGGGATAGGCTTCTCCCATATATATATAAATCAGACTGATCAAAATGGAATGTATTTGAAATAGCGGATAATTACATGAAGTGAACAAACACATAGAATTTTATTTCAAATATTTATTTTCTTGTACAAATGATATAAAATTTACATACATGAACATGAACATAGTGATACTAAATATGTACAACCAATATTTTACAATCTATTGCCCAAAATGTATTATATTGATTTACAAAAAGTACATCAACATCAATTAACCCTTTCCCTAACAAGACCAGGGGCCCATATTATCAACGATCTTACAACCACAATTTGTTGTAAACTGTGTAAAAACATCTGATTGCACAAGAAATCAGATTGGGCCAATCAGATTTGTTGTTACAAGTAATTGGGCAAAAAATAATTGTATGATCCTTGATAATACGGGCCCCTGATTATGACCTCCCTGACAGAAAATGATTGGCTTGCAAGTTGGGAAATCTTTGAAGTAAAAGAAGAAAATGCTGATGACCAGAATTTCCACATTTTGCTTCAATATTTCTGTGCTATATTGTACACAAATCCTATCTGTACTAAGTTGCTTATAAAACAAGTTAGAATGGGATGTAGGGAAGCACATTCTCTTAACCTTTCCCAAATGACAAATTTAAACTGTCTCAATCTGCTGCAGAAGACAAATTGAATGTTCCTATGAAAGGAATTTATGTACAAAATAGCTAAAAAAAATATTGAGGCAAGAGGAGAAAGTGCTTATTATAAGCACTGTCTTCTTTTGCTTCAATGTTTTCCCAAACTTCTATTAATCCTTTCCCAAACATGCGTCTTATGAAACTGGCATGGGAAAACATCAAGACAAAAGAAGAAATGGCTGACAAGTCATCAATTTCTCCTTTTCTCTTGATACTTTCTATGCTGTAACATAAACATTTCCTACATCTGATATTATTTATTTTCTCATCTGCAACTCTTGAGAAAAGCTTAAGATAACATTGAGGCCAAAGAACATAAAATGCTTTTTAGCAGCATTTTCTTCTCTTGTCTCAATATTTTCTGTAATATTTTACACACATAAATAATATCTAAATAATCCGTTTGGTTGTCTGGAGCAGCTTTAAAACTTGAACAGTACAAATATTCGCCAATTGGAAAATTATTCAATCACCAAATTTCAATAATTTGTTGATGTTTGTTTTCTGCTTCTTGAAATTTACCCGATCAGAACTGTAGAGTGTAGGGCTGAAACGAGTAACCGAGTACCTGCAGGTAGGGTACAAAATTTCTAATACCCAGGTACAGATTTGATACCTATTACCCGATTGTTAATTTCCGCTTTTATCTTAATAATTCAATATATGATATCTCTACAGTCAAAAACTGAAGGAATGGCGAAAATAGTGCACAATGGATTACATTAGATAGGTCTTATTTTGAAATCCACCAATGGGAATATGCAGAATATGACCGAGTCAACTTGTCTGCATGTTTCCATTGGTGGATTGCTCCTTTACTATAATTGGATTTAGATCTAGCTGCCTAAATTCACGAATAGACGGCCACCCGGGTAGAAATTTTGTACCTGTTTCAGCCCTAGTAGCAGAGCGTAAATTTACATCGGAGAATATCTAACACTAGATCCGCTTGTTCTGACATCTTCCGAGCTACATGTAAATGACGGATTCTCGATGCCCGAGTCGAAGTTTGGCTCGTCTTTTCCGGCCTCCGGAAATGTTATACGATAAAATACATCCACTCTATTGTCTTCCTCCAATCTACCGTGAGGAATTGTCGATGATCGGAATCTAAAAGGAGAGATACAAGTATCAAATGATATCATTTAGAATTGACAAAACTAGATATCTATAACTAGTCTAGGTGATGAAAATACCCCACTACTACATTTTGTGTCACAGTTATAAATAAGTTGTGTCTTACGCATGCACAGCTTCTAACATTCACATATGAAGCAAATCCGCTTGTAACTATTATAAGGATATTATAAGTCAATATTCAAGGAATTTAGAAGAGGTAAAGTTGTTTGACTTGTTCGAAATTATAGTAACCAATGCTGTAGTTATGTTTTTAAATGTAGCTGATGAATCTGGAAAAAGGGCCCATATAACATTTATTACTTCAAATTCCGTATTCAATATTTTCTGCATTATAGTAGATTATAATCATGAGCATTATCTAATTTTGATGTCAATTTCTTTTTAGTGTGCAACTCTTATTAGGCCTACTGGTCTTGAATTTCACAGAGTGAACTAGTGCATTGTTGAATAAAAATCAGCATGACAAAAGTTTGTAATAGAAAAACTTACTTTTTATTATAAATATATACTCCGGCAACTGCTAAACATAGTACAGTAATTACACCAAGGACAGACAGACCAATCACTAGCGCTGAACTCCCATCTGAAATGATGCATGTGCATTTTTTTTTTAAAAATTAACACAGTATAATGTTTAGGACAAATACAAACACAACACCCAATATGATGGTTCTATTGGTGAACGGCAAGAAACATTTGCCAAATGTCAATAAAGATATTTATTGTTTGACCAGATTGAACTGAGACTCCTTGCATATTCCGTTAATATTCGGGTCTTTCCGTATTTTCTACATCGGGACTATAATCTGTATTCGTACTGTTATACACTTCACATTATCTACCGAATAATAGTGGCCTAATGGGTAAGGCGACTCTTCGGTAAACAATATGTCTGTGGTTCGAATCCCAGTAGAGCTTTTGTTTAGATATTTTTACTTTCAACATTTATTTCTTTTTTTTTTTCAAATGCACGCATACATTTTGTAAACCTCAATCAGTTCACTTGAATCCTTCCACTTTAAGTAGTCATTCAAGAAATGTCGAAACCGTTTAGATACAGGTAATATAAAAACGTGTTTGCTGATGTTGCAACTTTTTTAGACAACTGGGGGACCCAGAACCCTTTTCCTCGCTAAACCATCAATACAATTGGAGTAAGCAGGGTCAATGTCTTTGATTCCAGAGAAGCTGCAAGAGACCAACACATCAGCATCGTTCAAGGGAAGATTATAAATGATAAATGAACGAATTAAGATTATGATAAAAAGGGAAAAGATATTTAGTGAACTATAATTATTGTGAAAATCAAAAAAAAAAAAAAAAAATGAGTACATGTATTTCATCAATCAATAAATTAATACATTAATTAAGTATTCCATTTCATAGGAAAAAAGAAAGAAAAAAAGCTTAACAAAAGTTTCATCAGTAAAATGCTGGGTTCGATCTTGAGTCTCTGTAGGTGAAAGTCCAGCGTCTTTCCACTACGCTAGTTCTTTGTTCAATGAGACCATGCAGAAATAAAGTTAACATTTTTCACAGAGCAGGGTATAAACACGCGGAAACTATCGAATACGCCGATGAATGCCGGAATAGGCTTACGGAAAACGATGAGTCTCAGGTAAATTTGGTCAAACAATAGATCTATAAACTGTGATTTCAATTTATAATCCAAACAATTACAGACTGAGCTATTCAGTTTAGGCAATGCTTGGTCAGATTTGTGGGACTGTGCCTATTTTCCTGTTTTGTGGTCAAATACAAAACAAAGGTTCAATAGCTTTTAGTCTAGAGAAATAGAAAAATACAAATAAAACATCAACAAAAAAAAAATGTACTACATGGACTCAGAAATTATGCCAGTGTGACCTGTCAAAAGCTTAAACAATTTCATTACTTACTATTTTTGTTGGCCGTTTGTATCTTTGATTCTGTCACTGATATACCAATTTCTGTAAAGTTGAGGATTAAATGGTTAACCTTTTCCCAAACGACAAAATTTTAGTGTGATCCAATTTGAAAGCTGCTGCAGACGACATAATAGATGTTGAAAAATATAGGATTCATTTACAATATAGCACAGAAAATATTGATGTGAAAGGAGAAAATGCTGATCATCAATTTTCTTCTTTTGCGTCAATGTTTTCCCAACCCTGTTCTTTTATGGATGTCAAAACTAGATCTTGTTTAGAAGAGGATTAACAGGGAGATCATTGTGAGAAAAGAAGAAAATCTTTATGACCTTATGGTGCCAAATAATATAGTTCATTATACTAGTAGTTGTAGATGCAAGATACAGCTGACTTACAGTTGCACAAATGAATTCACTTTAAAGACATTTTCTTGGTTGTTTCCCTCATTCACCAATTGCTTTGTCAAAAAGTTAATGTTATTATTCAATCAGCATTCTGCAATGCCTTTTGCTTTGGACCAGTGGATAGTTTTATCATACTACTAAAGGGTTTCCCTTTACTTTTTCTGGGGATTTCTGGCATTATGTCCCCCGGTCATCAAATTAGGGGGTCATTCCTGTTGTAACAATGTTTCTTCATGTCCCAGCTGATAATTTTTAGAGGGTCATTTGAGTTAAAACTGTGCCAAAACGCAAAATTTTGTGCGCCAGGGAAAACCCATCTACTACTAACAATACAAGAATCTCTTACCATTAAGCTCTCTACAAGGAACTGGCCCTTTTTTGCCCATGTCAGAACACAAACATCTATAACTTTTCCGTGATACAGGAATACACAAATTACTGCAGGTACTCATTAAACATACACTGAATCCTGAAAATTATAAAAGATATGCTTGTAACACAATAAACTTCATATATGTCATAAAGCTATATGTACATTTTTGATTTATATTAACAGTTTCAATGGACAATCACTTATTTATCTCTTTTTCAAATTTATTAACAAACATGAAGATTGACCTTAAGATATGGAACATTTGTATGACCTACCTGTGCGAATTTCAGACTTTTTGTAAGCTGCAATACCATTTAGTCTGGCAAATTTAGCAGGACCGACTTGTTCTAACGTATCGCCATCTAGTGCGATTCTGCTAACATGTCTGAAATGTTGTAATGTACAAAATAGTCCATGCGAACAAGTTACCAAAATATTAAACACAGAAATGGCTATATCATCATTGTTATTGCAAAACCTTGTAACTACAGCTTTAACCCATTACCAAACGACAAAATTATAGGGCAGTCCAAATTGAAAGATCCTGCAGACGACAATTTTAAGTGAATGAAACTTTTAATTTTTAGGTCTTTTTGGATGGAAAACATTGTGGGAAATGAAGAAATTGCTTGTCACAAGCAATTTCTTCATTTTCCACGATGTTTTCCAAGGTCATTATTTTGTGGGGAGTCAAAAAGAGTCATTGTGTGGTAATGGGTTAATCAAGCTGTAGTTACTAGGTTTTGAAATAACGCTGATGAAATGCATTCTTTGGACAATTAGTCAACTCACCATCACAGAAAAACAAATGTAAAAAGTTAAAATTGAGATAAATAACCAAAATGTCGTGAAAGCGATGAGGTGCCAGCAATTCCATTGAGTCTCGCAAATTTAGCAGGACCGACTTGTTCTAACGTATCTCCATCTAGCGAGATTCTGCTGACATGTCTGAAATACCAGATACAGATATACTACTAGAAATGGGAACAAGAGAGCAAATAATATGAGGTTATTTAACATGTCTTTGTACAATACTGAATTCTATTGGATGAGTACAATGCAGAACGAGGCTATATTTGGACGAGCCGATAGGCGAGTCTAAATATAGACTGGTTCTGCATTGTACGAATCTAATAGAATTCAGTATTGTACAAAGACATGTTAAATGACCTCTTTATTTCACATTATTTTTTTTTTTCACACAAAACATGACAAAGATTAATTTTGTATAAAAATTAAGATCGAGATCTAATTACTTTTAAATAGAATTCCAACGTGAAATAAAAAAGGAAGAAAAACAACATAGGCCTATGTCATGAAAAAAATGTAGGCTACATGTACATTTCTAACACTGTGAAATATACATGGCATCTGACATTAAATCTATATTTATCGATTTATGTTTGTCTCAAAAGATTGAATAGACCGTCATATAACAGTGTGAAATGTACATGAAATTTGTCATATAAACTATATATCATGCCATGCGTAAATCAACAATGAAAACATTGACAGAAATGGAGAAATTGCTGATAAACGGCAAATCTCCTTTTCTCTTAGAACTTTTTTGTCAAGCCTTTTAATGGCTATCAAATCCAGGTCTTGTTTGGGAAAGGGTTAAGTGTGATTTTTATCATTGCTGCAAAATAAATGCGCTACAATTCAGAAATGTTTTGAAATGAAAATAATCTCTTTCGTGATGTTTAAAATCATTTTCTCCTTTTGCCTTAATGTATTCCCAATGTGTTTTTTTCAATCACAGAATCAAAGCTATGTCTTGTTTAGGACAGTTCAAAATATCATGTTGAAACAAACATTCAACTCTACTAAGGGAGATTACTCTTCGATGCGAATATGGATATTTAGTATCGCAGCCTCGGTTTGGGAAAAATCCATATTTGTACGGTTCAATCGATATTTGTAGGGTTCAAATGAGTGCAATGCATATTTGGAGGGTTCAACCGGTGCATCGTACAAATATCGATTTGGCCGCTTTGGAGTATCGAGAATCCCGTGCGTTCACGCAATTATCTCGTGCGTACAATACGGCTCTAGGTATTGTATACTCACGTGGTACAAATGGGACGATTTCATTGGTTTACTAATGTAGGGTGTGAAATAAAAATATATACATATATACCACTTTTTGCATTACGCCCCGTTTTTCTGCAATGCAGGATAAAGTTGTATTACTATGATTTTGACACACAAATATCTGTCAGGACAAATTAAGCCATTGTAAAATTGACATACCCTATTAGTGAAATGATCGGAAAGACTGATATTGTGGAAGGATCAAGCATTTTTAATTCACTGTATTATGCCAAAGATAGTCTCTCAACCAAACAAATATGTAGTACAGGCAGACAAAAAGCCCACTGCAAGCACATTTTGCCAAGGTGAGCTAAAACATCTGCAGAATTTTTGACCCATTTACACTCAATGAATCTTTTTGACTCCCCACAAAATAATGGTCATGGGTGTTTTCCATCCAAAAATACTCCAAATTTAAAAGTTTCATTCACTTGTAATTGTCGTCTGCAGGATCTTTCAATTTGGGCCGCACTAAAATTTTCGTTTAGTAATGGGTTAAATAAATACATCACTTACTTTCTAAACCAATCTGTTACATAAAGAAAATTGTCCATGAGTGCTATACCAAAGTAATGGGCCTTTGTTTCTGCCAGGATAATTTTCTTTATCTTGGTTTGTAAATTGATTCTGCCAATTATATCCCTTTTGGCATCTACCCAATATAGATTCATAGCTGAAAAAAGGAAAAGAAATCTTAAGCCTTTTCCAAAAATGATGAGGTTTTGACATCCATAAAAGAAAAGACTTTGGAAAATGTTGAAGCAAAAGGAGAGCTATGTCAAATTTGGGACCAACCCAGTATAAATTCATAGCTGAAAATAGAACAAAAGATTTTTAAAGGCTTAATTTCCGTCCTTAATGAGATATATCGTCGGTGCTATGACAAAAATGCGTAATAGAAATTTCGCTCGAAAACCATTTTTTCAGGAGAGCCAAAAACGTTTTTAGTACTTTTTACTGTTTTAAAAAAATATGCCGACAAAATTGCGTAACTCAATATCTACATGAACAATTCAGCTTCTTTAAGGTAAAATAAGGTAATTGAACATAACTTACGATTCATTTATTGGTCAAAGTAGAAGAAAAACAGAGGAGAATGCCATTTCTCAGCCTTTTATTACTCTCGTGTAAATAATTTTTCTATGTACAACGCATTTATGTCAGCTAAATCGAGTTACGCAATTTTGTCACATGGTAATTGAAAGGGTTCTAATAGATGTAGAGAAACGCCGTTTTGACAGGATATGCGCCCCTACATACTTAGTAGAAAGCATTTATAAAAAAAAAATTGACAAAATTGCGTAACTAATTTGTTACGCAATTTTGTCATAGCACCGACAATATGCCACATTGCAATTTTTTGTACAACATCATAAACATTTGTATTGCATTGAATCTGTATGAAAACATTATGAGTTAGAAGAAATCAGCACTTTCCATGGCTAAGTACTTACGTCGCCGCAAAAATTTAGTCTGCTGTCTATATTAACAATTTCTAGCTATTTGTTTTTAACCCTTTCCCAAACAAGACCTGGTTTTGACGCCCCTAATAGAAAATGCTTGTGAAAACATTGAAACAAAAGAAGAAACTGCTGATAACCAGCAGTTCCTCCTTTTGTCTCAATATTTTCTATGCCATATTGTACAGAAATCTTATCTTTCATAACATCCTTTTGTCACTTGTGACAGTTTTTGAAGTGGATCACCCTAAAATCAGTCCTGCTTTGGTAATAGATTTGATAAATGACTTACTGTTTACACCCAAAGCTAGCCCATTGGGCCATGAATCATTTCCAAAGTTTAAATGACTCACTATTTACATCCAAAGCTAGCCCATTAGGCCATGAATCATTTCCAAAGTTTTAATGACTCACTATTTACACCCAAATCTAGCCCATTGGGCCATGAATCATTTCCAAAGTTTAAATGACTTACTATTTACATCCAAAGCTAGCCCATTAGGCCATGAATCATTTCCAAAGTTTTAATGACTCACTATTTACACCCAAATCTAGCCCATTGGGCCATGAATCATTTCCAAAGTTTAAATGACTTACTATTTACATCCAAAGCTAGCCCATTAGGCCATGAATCATTTCCAAAGTTTAACAGTTCGCTCCTATTGCCACCGTCCATGGTTGCCATCTCTATCTTGGGATCCTCTCCCCAGTCTGTCCAATATATCATTCTGGAAAAAGGAAAATGAATATATTTTTTTCTTAGATGGTCTATCACATGTATTTTACCACATATCTGACACAAAGCATATACCACTAGTAGAAAAGTATACAAAATATCAGCCAAATATGAGAATGCGCCATATTCTAGTGGTAGGAAGGAGATTCTGAGGTCAAAGGGTTTCGGGGGTTTAAATCTCAACAGTATCAATTGAACTTTTCTGAGCAAAAACATCACCTCATTTGGCTCCTCTTTACTCAGTTGTATAAAATAGCTACACATAAGGGTTGAAAGTCAAAAAGATATGGCTGCCAAAAGCGCTGATTGTAAACAGCCGACTTGAAACTCAATGATCGTGGGTTGTAGAGACTGATTCAAAATCTAAACTTTGACTTAGTCAATTAGGACTCACCCAGTCTCAGAATGCACAACAATATCCCGGGGTTCACTCAAACTCTCATTTATAATTGTTCTGTAAATTCTAGGGTCCTTTAGTGACACGACAACAATTATATCAGCATAGGTGCATGTGTAAAACAACAGTTGGTTGATGTAGTCTACTGCTATGCCATCTGATACAGATCCTGCAATGAATGTGTAGCCCGCAAATAAATATCCTATGGACTCCCGTGGGGATTGGATCCTGGGACCTCTCACACCCTAAGCGAACGCTCTACCACGTCGCTATAATAGCTAAGTGGACGGCCAGATAGTATAAGTGCCCCTTATACTACATCAGGCTACAAATGGTTTAAACAAATTTATTCATATTAATCCATTACCATACAGTGACGCCTTTTGACACCCTAAAAGAGAAAGGCTTTGGAAAACATAATGGAAAATGAAGAAATTGCTTGTGACAAGCAATTTCTTCATTTCCCACAATGTTTTCTCTGCAAACAGATCTAAACATTTAAAATTTCATCAACTTTAAATCGTCATCTGCAACATCTATGAATTTGGACAAGTCTAAAATTTTGTCATTTGGTAATGGGTTAATTGGTAGTTTTAAAATTATTACAATTTTCATTCTGCTTCCTGGTTCTGTACCAAAACCTTTGTATAATTCCATACAAATGCCATGTCAAAAGAAAAACATAGAAATCAAAGGTGAAAGCATTTTGTGTTTTTTTGACCATCTCGAAACTACTTTCAGAAAAACAATGAGATCTGTTTGTGAAACACAAATCCCCCCCGAAAAGGCCAATGTTCAGTTTTCACATTAAGTTTTGGACTGACCGACGGATGGACAGATGGGCGGACATACAGCGATAAAACAATATGCCCCAATCTTTCGATGGGGGGGGGGGGGGGGGGAGGGTGCATAAAAATAAGCTTATGACCAGCATTTTCTTCATTTCCCCCCAGATGCTTCCTTTCTGATGAAATTGCTAGTTTTGGTCATTTTAATTTTGTAGTTTCTAAAAGCACAGAAAAGCAAGAGTAAAACTATGTACCATTACATATATACAAATGTAGATGCAAGGACATCAAATTGACATTAAAACCTACCATTTGGAAGATTACAAAAGACGGACTCCCCAAATCCATCCACTTGTGACTCCATAATCACATAAGCCTTGTTATCAGTCCAGTAGACTTTACTCGTAACTGGGTTTGTATCCACGGCTACACCTTTATATCTATTGTCCAATCTCACTGCACTCACGTCTCCATTGTTTGCATCTACCTGATAAACTTTCTTCAGATACGAGTCAACTGTCACAACGAAATTGTCTGTTTTTGGTTCTGCAATAGATGATTATTTTACATATCAAATGTTAAGGTCTGTTATCTGCAACAATAGTTTGTCTACTTTCTAATTTTAAACTAGAATTGTTGTGGCACCAGTGCCAGTGAAATTGAATGGTAATAAATTTTGTGCTAACAATAGACTTGGTTTACTGTTATGTAATGATAAACCATCAGTATTGTTATAAAATCTCGAATCTATAATGGCTTGAATCAAGCTGTAGTTACAAAATTTCATAACAGCACCTAAGAAAATACTACTGTTTGTCTGATATTACGTCATGGTTAACAGGATAAAAAAATCATACCATATTATTTCTAGTAAATGATCCATGTATTTTTCTTCATACCGAATAATTATACTTACTTCATGTAAATTGTCATTGGAACCCTTTGAATTAAGCTCCCTGAAAGGAGCTGCTCTTATGAGATTTATTTACAGGCGGTCACATCCTGTATTTTATTAAACTGTGTTTGCCAAGGACTTGACAAGAAATCATATGCATCAAGGGATTATGTCTAATAGGCCGCCATTTAATCTAAGAATAAAAAAAAGACTAAAAATATTACACTTAATTAAGCAAATAAGAGATTCATGACATTCTAAACCAATTCTTCTAACCCAAGTGGCAAGAACCTCATTGAAATATGTCCTTTCTGCCTTTTTTATACTAAGAAAATTTGTAGGTGTATAATAAAGGTTACTACATACCAGTTATACAAGTACGGAGATTTCTCTCGTCTAGAACGAATCCTACTCCACACGCACATATATGATCAGTGGGTGATGTGGGCAGACATATGTGATCACAATATACAAAGGACATGTTACACGCACCTAAAACCAAAAAGACAATAATCATACATGCAATGTAGAAGAAGATCAGACTGCACATATGTGCAGGCTGATCTTCTTCTATGCTGTCTGCAAAATGACTGAAATATTTCTTAATCAACATTACAGGGGTAAATAACAAGCCCTTATATGGTGCAGGTTTCTCTAGTCCAATACATATCCTACTCCACATGCACATATATGATCTATCGGTGATGTGGGCAGACATATGTGATCACAATACACAAAGGACATGTTACAGGCACCTTAAACATAGAAAATATACTAGACAAAAAAAGAAACGCAACTTCCTTTTCATTTCCTTTTTACGCAAAGACAGCAAATCAGATTTAGACAAAATGTAATACATTTAAAGCAATAACATTTCACATTGTAAAGTTCACAAAATCTTGTTTGTAGTAAATTCCATTACTAAGAAAACACCCAGTTTACACCGGGCAGCAACACAATTTGACAAAAAAAATGTATGTAGGTCGAAAAACACAATCTGTTTCGTTTAGTTTGGTCCGATATTCGAACGTTGTGAAGTCTATGCGATTTATTAGTGGTCTCTGTTGCAGTCCTAAACCTATCCGGTAGGTGAGGTTAAGCTGATGATACGTCCTGACATCATATCTCTTGCACGTCCGCTAAGTGCTCGATCGATTGTGGTCCCATTGAGGGCCAGCAGCGTATACAGTCGAAAATGTGTCGATTTGTTACCCCATCAATGTCCTACGACAACATTTTGACTTTTTACACCTAACAGCATCCATACTGCAGCTTGGTGCTGTTTTTGGCGTAGCCATGCTATGCGTAGGGTAGTGAGAAGGCTACCAACACTTTGTCCTCTCCTTTGTCTATGTTTTAGCTTGTGTTTGAAGAAAATTATTGATAGTAGTCATTTAAAAAACATGGCAGGGGATAATAATTTTTCAAACAATTTACTATGTATCACATGATGAATGTGCGAAATCTGAAGAAAATGACACTATATCTACATACGCGGATTTAGAGGGGGGCGGAAGCGGCGCGCGCCCCCCCTAAAATCGCCGGATTTTTTTCTCTTTTTTTTGAAAGAGGTACTATCAAAGAACAATTTAAGTCAATGTTGGAAATTTCATCGAACTTATAATAATTAATTTATGACAATGACTCTGATAATATCGGTGTTTTCCCATTTTCTTTGGCTGATATGTAGTAAGACCGACGCCAGTGTGTGTTAAAAGGGGGAATGTTTGTCAAATGGTCAAATAAAAGCGACACCCGGATGCCACTATTTAGGCTATTTTGGTTAGTCAACACCGTATAACCAACAATCGGCTGAGACCTTGACAAGCGCCTGCGTGGAAAAGATAAAATTGCAAAATGCGAACGACAAATCTATCAGTATGATATGACGGCATTCAAATGACAGAAAAGTTGAAAACATCGGCGATTTGTGCAAAGAGAGTAATATTAATATGATCGCAGACAAGTAGTCACTGAGGCTTAACCGATTTCGTTTTAAACCTATAACAGTCCTCGAATTGTGGATAATTTTTAACATTAGGCAGTTAAAGGCCAGCATCTCTCCCCCAACCGTTCCGTTTTTTTTTTCAACCGAGGCGTCGATTAATCGATGACTAAGTACTCTTTATAAACCGTTGTTACCCCCATTGACGGCGGATCGGGCGTTTATTATTATTAGATACAAGCTAAGTCAAGCTTTGAAAAATACATTTTCGAGGAAGTTTCTTTTAACATAAAAAACGAAATTATTCACAGTCAAAGTAAATCTATACAAGAAAAAAGGTCTGCATGTCCCGGAAATTGCGCCATTCTGTCTTTCTTTTTCAAAAAAAAAATCTGACACGGAGGGAGGGTACACCCCTCCCAAACCCTCCCCAACAGGACAATCAATGTGAAACGCGGTGAAATTATTTTGAAGGTTTAGATATGGTATTGCATTATTAGATATAGTTTTATTTAAGAGGCAAAGAAATATGTCTGCATGTCCCCGGAAATAACGTCATTTTGTCTTTCTTTTTAAAAAAAGTTCTCACACGGAGGGAGGGGACACCTTCCTCCATAGGAACACCAATATGAAACATGGTGCAAAAACATGCAAAAAACGCTGTTGTCTATGTTAATTTGTAGGTTTAGATATGGTTTTGCAATATTAGATATGGGCTAATTTAAGAGGCAAAGAAATAGGTATGCGTGTCCCGGAAATTACGCCATTTCGTCTTTCTTTTTAAAAAATTCTCACGCAGAGGGAGGGGACACCCCTCCCCAACCCTCCCCAACAGGAAAACCAATGTGAAACATGGTGAAAAAACACGCAACAACTCTGTTGCCTCTGCGAATTAATTTGTAGGTTTAGATATGATAATGCAATATTAGATAAAGGTTTATTTACGAGGAAAAGAAATAAGTCTGCATATCCTGGAAATTGCGACATTTCGTCTTTCTTTTAAAAAAAATGCTCACAAGGAGGGGGGGGGACCCCTCCCAAACCCTCCCCAAGCAACAGGCACTAACCATTATGTAACATGGTGTAAATAACACCAAAAAATGTGTTAAACTATGATAATTTGTAGGTTTAGATATGGTCTTGCAATATTAGATATGGGCTAATTTAAGAGGCAAAGAAACACGAGTAGGTCTGCATGTCCCGGAAATTACGCCATTTCGTCTTTCTTTTTAAAAAAATTCTCACGCGAAGTGAGGGGACACCCCTCCCCAACCCTCCCCAACAGGAAAACCAATTTGTGAAACATGGTGAAAAAACACGCAACAACTCTGTTGCATCTGCGAATTAATTTGTAGGTTTAGATATGATAATTCAATATTAGATATATTTTTAAGAGGCAATGAAATAGGTCTGCATATCCCGGAAACTGCACCATTTCGTATTTCTTTTAAAAGAAATTCTCACGTGGAGGGAGGGGACACCCCTCCCAAACCCTCCCCAAGCAACAGGCACTAACCATTATGTAACATGGTGTAAATAACACCGAGAAAATGTGTTAACTATGATAATTTGTAGGTTTAGATATTATGGTTTTGCGACATATCACGGTGGATAACCCACGTGATTTTGGGAAGCGTTAACACCGAATTAATTCGTCCGCTTCAAGCTATGTTTTGTTTAACTTCTCAGCTTATACTCTATTGATTTTGACGAGATAACGTGCACGGAACGCGCCTTTGAGAGGGCTATTCCCGGCTCTAACTCACTCAGCTCCAAATCCAGTGGTTTCTTCAAACATTCGAGCCAAAGTGTTTGTAAGTGCAAAACGAAAGTGGGAAGCCTTCACGTGAACCGAAAAAAAACTTTCGCTTGAATGTTTGAAGAAACCACGGGATTCGGGGCAGAGTGACTTACAAACGGGAAAAGTCCTCTCAAATGCGCGGTCCGTGCACTTTATCCCGGTGTTAACGCTTCCCAAAAGTCACGTGGGTTATCCACCGTGTATATGACAAAGGCTTATATAAGAGGCGATTAAATAGGTCTGGATGTTCCAGAAATTGCACCATTTCGTCTTTCTTTTTTTTAAAAAATTTTCTCACACGAACGGAGGGGACACCCCTCCCAAAGCCTCCCCAGCATGCACACCAATAGAAATCATGTTGCTGGGAACGTAATAATATGGAAAAGAACATGTGCTTTTTCGTTAATGGAGTTCTGAATATTGCGATCGAGCTTTTTAATTTCATCACAAATTTATATCTACGTGTATATCCTTGAAATTATACTAGCATTTCTTTATTAAGGTTTACGAACTGAGAATGAAATGCAGAGCCAGAGGCGAAATTTGAAAAGTGCCAGTAATTCCTAAACTATGTTACATCTCCATTCCAAATACAAACATAAGCATTTTGTATGGTTTAGAATTTTGAATTAATGTATACTTATGGAAATATTTGACAAAAATGTTCAAAATTACCTCCCTTGCATATGAATATAGAGTAAAATGATATTTGTAAATTATTTTCTTCTTGAAGCATAACCTTGAAATCCGGCACGGTGAATCAACTTATGTGGAGTGTATTTACAAGTGTGTGAAATTTGATTCATTTCATATGGCTAGAAAATGTTGTTTACATTCTCAGTTCGTAAACCTTAAATATGTTATCTTTTAAAATGTTATTAGAATAGAAATACGAGATATCGTCGTTTACGTTTAAAGCTGATATCAATATAGCTGTAATAATCTGTATGTACGGCGTTTTCGGACGTATCCAACGTTATGATGTTACGCCCCCCCTAACCGAAAATCCTGGATCCGCCCCTGATCTATGCGTATGGATGCGGGTATATTTTAAAAAAATGTACTCAATAGCCATTAAAAACATATTTTGTCGAAAATATCATGAACAATTGGGGTTGCGTATCTTTTTTGTCCAAGTACATATTGGGGACACAAAATTCAAATGATGAGGATTCGATTAAAACTTGCATTGCTTAGTTAAATAAACAGGCCTTGGAGATTGACCTTTAAATATCTTTAATCTGGCTTATATCTTAGGCACTACAAGAGAATGATAAAACATTGTTATCTCACACAAGGATAACTCCTGCCAACACATTTTGTTTGGGACTATGACCTTTGACCCTGAGAAATTGACCTTAGATATTGACCTTTTTAGCTGCAAACTTCCATTTAACCCATTACCAAACAGCAACATTTCGGACCAACCCAAATTCAAAGATGTTGCAGACAACATTTCAAAGTAATTGAAATTTAAAAATGTCTGGTCTTTTCAGGTAGAAAACATTGTGGGAAATGAAGAAATTGCTTGTCAGAAGCAATTTCTTCATTTTCCATGATGTTTTCCAAAGCCATTATCCTGTGGGGAGTCAAAAGGAGTCATTGTGTGGTAATGGGTTAAGCAACTTTAGCTGTCCTTATGAATAGGAGTAATGAAGTCCAAGCTTGCTAAAAATGTATCATTAAACTTACTTGATACATTTGGTTGATGTTCGGGATCAAATGTGACTAAATCTGACTTAAGGTTTACAGACCCTCAAACAAATCAACACTTTCCAGCCATACAAAATGTATCAAACGACACACACTTGTAAAATTAATACACTTCAAATAAGTTGATTCACCATGCCAGAGTTCAAGATTATGCTTCAAGAGGAAAATAATTTACAAATATTATTTTACTCTTTATTCATATGCATGGGAGGCAATTTTGAACATTTTTATCAAATATTTCCGTAAATAAGCATTAATTCAAAATTTAAACCGTTCAAAATGCTTATTTTTGTATTTGGAATGGAAATGCAACACAGTTTAAGAATTACTGGCACTTTTCAAATTTTGCATCTGGGTCTTTGGTGCTTTTGAGGGGTTGGATACCTTAAGTTCACATGAGGATGTAACATTCCTCGAACCTTCTCTTTCATATCTGCACAAGCTGCATGAACTCTTGGAAAACATTAAGGCAAAAGAAGAAAATGCTGACAATCAGCATTTTCTGCTTTTGTCTCAATGTTTTATATGTTACATTATTCACAAATTTTATCGTTACTAACATCCATCTTGTCATCTGCAGCAGCATTCAAAATGGACAGCCCTAATATGTGGGTTGTCCCAGAAAAAGTGGGACAATGTAAATGTATTTGAACAATGATCAACATACATTAATATGACTTTATCATCGCTTTATACAAGATGTATGCAACTAGCATGTGAAGTTTTGAGTGAATATCTCAAAAATTAACAAAAATATGTGGAAAATTTGTCATTTTGAAAAGGGTTAATGAAAATGTTTTGGTCTTCTTACTTGAGACATTTGGCTGATGTTCGGGATCAAACGTGACTAAATCTGACGCAAGTCCAACATGTGGATGTAACATTCCTCGAACTTTCTCTTTCATAATTATGGTTTTGATATCGTGAACCTATGTGGGGGAGCAGCTGGAGGCTCGGATAAGGTGTTGTGGAAGAAGGGCCTACTGGTGAGAGAAATACCAGGAATCCATGGTTAGGTGCTCCAGCCTCCGCGATGTGACCTTAGTAGTTGAAACCCGCGTAAAACCCCAATAAACCAAACTCTCTCATAATTATCAGCTCTAGCTGTCGACACTCTTGGAAAACATTGAGGCAAAAGAAGAAAATGCTGACAATCAGCATTTTCTCCTTTTGCCTCAATGTTTTCTATGTTACATTATTCACAAATTTTTTCTTTACTATATCATCCATCTTGGCATCTGCAGCAGCTTTCAAAATGGACCGCCCTAAAATTATGTCATTAAATTTTGGAAATGGGTTTATGAAAATGTTTTGGTTTTCTTACTTGAGACATTTGGTTGATGTTCGGGATCAAAAGTGACCAAATCTGACGCAAGCCCAACATGAGGATGTAACATTCCTCGAACTTTCTCTTTCATATCCGCTCTAGCTGTATGAACTCTTGGAAAACATTGAGGCAAAAGAAGAAAATGCTGATGACCAGCATTTTCTACTTTTGCCTCAATGTTTTGCATGTTACATTATTCACAAATTTTATCGTTACTAACATCCACCTTGTCATCTGCAGCAGCATTCAAAATGGACAGCCCTAAAACGTGGGTTGTCCCAGAAAAAGTGGGACAATGTTTGTATTTGATGCAATGATCAACATACATTTATCATTGCTTTATACAAGATGTACGAGACTAGCATGTGAAGTTTTGAGTGAATATCTCAAAAATTAACAAAAATATGCGTAAAATTTGTCATTTTGAAAGGGGTTAATGACAATGTTTTGGTTTTCTTACTTGAGACATTTGGCTGATGTTCGGGATCAAACGTGACCAAATCAGACGCGAGCCCTACATGAGGATGTAACATTCCTCGAACTTTTTCCTTCATATCAGCTCTGGCTGCGTGAACTCCATTCTTTAAATCATCCTTGTCTGTCCATAGTATGTAATCCTACAAAGAATTTTCAACCCATTACCAGATGGCAAAATTTCAGACTTGTGCAACTTGAAACTTGTTGCAGATGACAAAATGCATGCCCATAGATAGGATTTGAGTAAAAGGTAGCACAAAAATAAACTGTGGTGAAAACGCCAGCATGCTCTACTTTTGTCAGTATATTTTCCAAAATTTTGTGAAATGCTAAGAATGTCAAAACCAAGGCTTGTTTTGGAAAAGGTTAACCCATGTTTCTGATTTCTGATTTTGGGCTTAAAGATTTACATACAAAGGCTGCCATGAAAATTCACTGACAACAGCTTCTTTTGTCTGCAACACCATTAAATATGGACAAGTTTATAAAAAGATAAACAATTTTGAGAAACAAAACAGGAAAATAGAAAACTTACTTGATAAATACTGATACCAAAGAAAGTGACTTGTTGAAGAATATTATCATAAACTATCTCCATTTCCATTGTTGTAAGGTCCAGCATTCGAATGGAAAACAAGCCGGAATCAGCCCAGTATAATCTGCAAGCAGAAAAGACATATTTTGAATTATATTCATGCCCCCATATTGAAAGATCTGGGCATATTGTTTTACAGTTGTCTGTCTGTGTGTCTGTCTGTGCGCCTGTCTGTCTGTCAGTCCAAAACTTAACGTGAAAACTTAACATTGGCCTTTTCTCCAAAAGTATTCCACATACGAAGGTCAAATTTAGTTTGTAATCTTCTTTCAATAAAATCTGTCTGTTCCATGCAATATGACCTTCCTCAAGGTCATCCAGTAACCCTTATCAACCCTTAACATGAAAACTTAAGATGAAAACTTAACTTGGAATCCTAACATTGGCCCTTTCTCCAAAAGTACTCAAGATACAAAGCTCAAACTTGGTATGTATACATCTTTTAATCCTATTTTACAAGGAAAGAATTGCTGACTTTCTTACTGTCTTATTATCAAAGGTTTGAGGGCGCATTCAAAGCTCTTGTTTGTGGTATGAAATTCTCATGATGAATGTTTTAATTAGTAAAGGATACACATTAATTAACCCTTTCCCAAACAATACCTGGTTTTGATAGACAAGACCTGGGAAAATATTGAGTCAAAAGAAGAAAATGCTGATCATCAGCATTTTCTCCTTTTTCTCAATATTTTCTACACTACAATTTACAAAAAATCTATATTTCTTAATACAGGGTGTCCCAAAATATATGTCCCCATTTTAAACATCTATGAAATTGACTTATATTGTCACTGAGTAAAATCAGTTACAGAGGTATGAAGGGGACATGATGAAGTTTTGTTTGATATATAGAACATCTATATTTACTTTGAAATTTTATTCCTCATAACGATTTAATAAATGTGTCATTTTTAAATGTTTTGCCAAATGACGTCAACGACGTCATCTTTTTCATTTGACAAAGTTTCGTTTTCCAAGCTAAGATTATCTCTGTTTTGTCTTCCATGACCATTGTGGCTTAAATAGATGCAGTGAAAGTCTTAACATCATTAAATTTTGAAAGGGATGAAAATAATCACAAGAACTAGATTTTGAAATGAGGAATGATGTTGTTTCACTGAAAATTTGGATGATGGTGCAAATGCTGCTTTAAACGGACACTTTTAAACATCTATAAAATTGACAACCTGTTGTTATCAGATAAAATCAGTTACATATGTAAGAAGGGGACATGATAAAGTTTTGTTTGATATATAAAACATCCATAGTTACTTTTCTAATATATTCAACAACATGCTTTAAGAAAAAGTTTGTCTCTGCAAAAACGATCCCCCTTTACAGCACCATTTGCACCAGCATCTAAATTTTCAGTGAAACAACATCGTTCCTCATTTCAAACTCTAGTTCTTGTGAATATTTTCCTTCAAAATTTAATGATGTTAAGACTTTCACTGCATCTATTTAAGCCACAATGGCCATGGAAGACAAAATTGAAAGGATCAATTTGATCATCCTATCATGGAAAAAGAAACTTTGTCAGATGAAAAAGATGACGTCGTTGACGTCACTTGGCAAAAAGTTAAAAAATGACATATTTTTTAAAACGTTTGTAGAATTAAATTTCAAAGTAGATATAGATGTTCTTTATATCAAACAAAACTTTATCATGTCCCCTTCATACCTATGTAACTAATTTTACTCAGTGACAACATTTGCCATTTTATAGATGTTTAAAATGGGGACACATATTTTGGGACACCCTGTATCATTTTGTCATCTGCAGCAGCTTTCAAATTGGACAACCTCAAATATGTGTTGATTTGGAAAGGGTTAAAGAAGCACTGTACTCACATCGTAGAGAACTATTCATACTTACTGCTGTTTCATAACATCTAAGAACAAATGGTTTGGTACCCCACATATGCTGTCGTTTACTATAACCTCAGTCCCGGAACCGTCCATTGAGGCCCTGTAGATCTGGTTCTTGCTACCATGCTCTGACCAATACATTAATCTAGAAAATAGTCATTTACATTGAATTTGAATCGTGCAGAATAAAAACATTGAAGCAAAAGAAGACATGAACTAGTTCGACAAGGCATAGTACACCAAATGGGACTTGTCTGTGACAAAATATAATCAATTCGAAATGAGAGATTAAAATCAAGAACCAATGAAACAATCTGTATATCAATAAAAAGACAGGTACAAATCTGAACATGGAAATGCATTGTGGCAAGTTTGAGCAGGATCAATTTGGAAATGTGGGATTTGAAAGGACAAGAATATAATGTTAGGGACAGAAAGACAGCAAGACAATATAGTCTAGGAGCCAGCTTTTACAAAGGGGGTTAAATTAAAAGTTCTTGCAACCGGTGACCTATAAAAATTGGAGTGGTATTTTTCAATACATTAGGGTCCCACGCTTTGGTTAAGGGTGGATGACATGCTTAAAAGTGGTAGGATTTTTATAAAATCAAGGTCAAAGGTCATTTGGTGCACTTTTCATACATACCTCCTAAAATACCCCATAACTTACTCAATTATTAAGATAAAACAACTATTTTGGTGTCAAAATAAAGCTGATAAATTGCACTTTGACTTACATGCATAATAAACAGATTTTTGATTTTGTATTTTTGTGAATATTCATAAATATAGCAAAAATTGGCTAAAAATCACCAAAATAAGTTTTGTCTACAAGTGAAAAAAAAGTTTTTAAAATACAAAAGGTATGTTTGTGTGCTTGCAGTCATACTTAAAAATTGCCCAGAAACCTGTTCTTGATTTATATGTATTTCTTCACAGAATTAGTCTTTAGCTTAGGCTTGTAGTCATAGCTAAAAGTGGGTGGGGTAATTTTTCCCAAAAATGACAAAATATGAAAACATTGATGTAACAAAAAGTTTTACACATAAATGCGATGCATTATTAGAAATTATGATTTTAAATCATATTTGCAGGGATTTGTAAAGCTTTTAATGCATATTCATGGAAATTAATTAGAATTGTAAGAGTCAAAATAACAATTCAATAAAACAGCATGTGGGATAGATATAGATTATATCAACACCACAATGTCAAAACTATGACTCTTAAAACGAATATTTATCAAGTACCTATGTACTAGTAATCGACAGCTGAAAATATTCCCCAGGCCCGTGCCAGATTTTTTAGGAATCAGAACAATATGGGAGGGTCAGAGGTTGCATTGTTGGGTAGTGCATTGCTTTTATAGAGCCAAAGGGAAAGGAATTTAGCGCTGGAACCAAATAGCTCATACACAAAATTTTGCGGTTCTATCATGTAATTTTATATATGATGAATAACACATCGCTTGAAACACAGTTTACAGTTTAAGTGAATAAAACAATATCTCTGGTATTACATACTTATTAGGGATACAGATATATCTTTTTGTTTCAAAATCGTCTTTCTGGTTTGTCAAAAATGGCCAACTAAATTTAAGTTGACCCCCATAATTGTGTATATGTCGAAACTTTAATATAGATAAAAATAAGACCACAAATTAGTCATTTTGATGCCCCCTATCGATAGATCGATGGCATAATGTTTTACCGTTGTCGGTCTGTCTGTCCGTCCGTCCAGCCAGCGATCTGTCCGTCTGGCCGTCAGTTTGAAACTTAACATGAAAACTTAACATTGGCCTTTTCTCCAAAAGTATTCCACATGCAAAGCTCAAATTTGGTATGTAACCT